>PVLD010010919.1:9038-68140 GCA_004027595.1 Dinomys branickii | reverse complement strand
GTTTTTTTGGAGACAAGGTTTTGCTATACAGTTCAGGCTGGCCTTAAGGCTCTGAACTCAGTATATAGTCCATGCTGGGGTGTAGATGTATGCCACCATGCCTAGCCACTTTTTCTCAGTTTAGTGTTCAATTAGTTCTCCTCGTTTACTTCACAACTAGGTTTTTCATTGCTATGTTAAACATGCTTGTCTTGTTTATTACTTATCGCACCCAACACTAAGATTTACCCTTAATAGAAACTCCCCAACAGGCAGCTCCTTCGAAGTCTCCTTTTCTGGTTTTCACTTCTCTATTCTATTCTAAACACTGGCATTCTGTAGTACTATACCAGGTCTCTAGCTCTCTTTATTTATTGCACACATTCTCTTAAAGACATTATATCCACTTTTGTTTATTTAAATGCTGTCTGTACTTATTCCTTGGTTTACAAATACTTGATTCATGACAATTATTCATTTACAAAGAAATATCCGTTTTAACATTTTACTTGTAAACGTATCTCAGTTTAACACAGAAAATATTGTTTTGTTCTTTTTTTTGGCAAACTAAAGTTATGCTGTGTCACTGGAGAAAAAATGCATAGCTAGTCATTCCTATGGTTGAATAGTGAATAAGCAGAAAAATTTAGAAATGATGATCATTTTATATTTATTCCTTGTAGATCAATAACTATGGAGGCCAAGATAAATGTCACAGTCTTCAAATTCTAGCGGAGGGTCTTCAGTTATTAATATATGTTAAATTCTTTCTGTATGGTAATATACAGCATCATGATTAGCTCTAAATGTGAAACACAAATATGTAAAGAAAAATACTACTTTTTAACTGCAAAATTAGAGGTGGTAAATTGAAGCAGGACAAAGAAATAATGACATGAACCTCACCAAAGAAGTACAAATGGCAAATAAGCTTATGAAAAGATACTACACATTATATGTGTGATCAGAAATTGTGATATGTCAGCTTAACTTAAGTAAGAACCACCTACCAGATTAGTAAATTCTGAGTATATCTGTGAATGACTGACTGTAGGCCAGCAAACTGAGGTGGGATGTAAATGGAACCAACTACCCAAGGCTTTTGTCCTGGGCAGAATAAGAAGGGAAAGAAGAAGGAGAGCTCTGGTTTTTGCCATTACCTTTGGACATTTGTCTCCAATTCCTCCCACTGTGAGGTACTATGCTGCCACAGGCCCAGAAGCAATGGGGCCAAGTGACCATGGACTGAAAACTCTGAAATCATGAGCCACAATCTTTCTCTTTTGTAAATTTATTATCTCAGGAATTTTGCCTTAGTGGCAGAAAGCTGACTAACAGAGAAATTTGAGAAGAATATAGTCTTAGGACAAGGGCTAGACTCCAACTGTAGAACATGAGGTACTCAACAATGGCAAAGGGGAACCACAGAATAATTTCACCAGCCATTATTATTATGCTCTCTGGGGAAATAATTTCCCTGAAATTCAGTGTTCTCTTATACATTGCCTCACATGTAGATGGGTGGTTCAAATCAGTCACCCTAGCTTTTCCAAGAAGACCAGAGAAGAGGGGAAGATCGATTTATTACATGTTATCTGTAAGACCAGAAGACCATCGGTGCGATGGGTCTATTAGAAGTGGGTGCTGACACCACAGGGTACTTCAGGCTTTCCTTGTAGTCCAGTTCCTTCCTTTCAAAAAACTTGGCCAGACATGATGGTCACACCTATAACCCCAGCATTCAGGAAGCTGAGGAAGGAGGATCACTTTGAGGTCAAGGGCAACCTGAAGTGCATGTCTCATGAAAGCCTGTCTCAGGAAGACAAAAGCATTTCTCTTCCTTCACCTTCTTCTGGCTAAGAGGTAAGAAGCATAAGGAGAGGAAGAATTAAAGGATTCCTGCAATAAGGGTTAGAGTCAACCAGCTGACTGCTAAAATCCCAAGCAATTGCAAGAGCTCAAGATTTCTTTAAATGCTTATTTAAATTTGAAGTTCCATTGATGTTTTAAGAAGTTTATTCTTTTGTAGCCAACAGACTGTGTTGCTGAGATATAATTTGTAAAGAGAATAAGGAGCCAGAAATTTATAATAAATTAATTTGAAAAATGAAAAACAATACAAAACTGCAACAGTGAATGATTTACAAGAAACACAAGTTACACAGAAAGAATAGTATTTATTTTGGTATTACTTTGTGCTATGATATACCTCATACCAACCCTTATAATAATACTTTGAGTTAGTGACGAGGATTCTGTTTCCCACAGGCAGAGTGAAGTACAGGAGGGAAATAAGAAACCTAAAGTCACATATAGCAGTAGATATCTAAAAATGAAATTAAACATAGAGTAGTCTGAATTTAAAACTCAACTTCTAATATAGCAAGTACCGTTAGTAAACCAGCCAGGATTATAGAATTTTAGGTTAGAAACTTAGCTGGTTCTCTTCAGTCTTCTGCCTTCCACAGAAACTCTGCAAACCCTGTCTCCAGCATTCAGATTCTGTGCTAGTGCTCTTTTTTTTTTTTTTTTTTTTTTTTGAGACAGGGTCTTGCTGTATAGTTCAAGCTGGTCTTGAGCTCCCAGCAATCCTCTTGCTTTGGTTTGGGTTTGGGGAGTGCTGGGATTACCAGCATACCCCACCACCCCAGCATCAGTGCTGTTCATACTGTGAAATGATACACTCACAAGGCCAATCAATTCCCAGTCCCTAGAACAGTGATACAGGAAGTGATCTAGGTTAGTACCATTGTAGGCATATGCCATAAGAATGTTTTGATCAAGGATGGCCCATCTATGTGGGTGGTCCTATAAGATTATAATGCAGCTAAGAAAGTACTCTCACATGATTGTGCCCATGTCAGTGCACACAAATTCACCTGATTCATTTCAGCAAATTGCAGAGTATGGGTGTAACCTTATACTTTAGTCATTGCTATATTGATGGACATTTGGGTTGTTTGTATCTCTTAGCTATTATGAAAAATGTTGACATGAGCAGTTACTTCTCTTGAGCACTGTACACATATTAATGTTGTTTTCATTCCCACGGGAGAATCAGGACAGGCATGATTATCCCCATTTTGTTAATGCGGAAATTCCCAGACATTATAGTGACAGCAGAAAAGTGAGTGAGGCTCCATGCGGTGTACCTCACAGGCCCAGACTGTGCGGCCTTACCCCTCGTGCAGTCCGAGGGAGCAGAGCAGTGTCCACAGCTCCCACTAACTCCATACTTTATCAGGTAGTCAGTTCTTCTATGTTGCCTAGGACTGTCCCAGTTTTAGCCACAAAAGTCCTGCGTCCCAGTCAAACCCTCAGCCTGGAGCAAACTTGCATGGTTAGCTGAAGTCCAAGTAGTGTTTGTTTTGAAGAAAAGTGCTTGGGAATATATCTGGAACGGGTGAGTGGTACTCATATCTCATGGTCATCAGAAAGGATCAGGAGGATCTGCATCATGAACTACTAAAGTGAATATCTTTTGATAAATTCAGCTATATAAATAGTAAGGTCAAGGCTATTGATTTTTCCGCTGCACAGGGCCACCCTGTGTGACAGAAGAAGACAAAAGAGTAAAGAAAGGCCCACTGTAAGTTATAACCTAATGTATCAGGGAATTGGGACCTGGTATGTTCTCCCCCACCAAGCCCATATACTAAAGACTAGTTGCCAGCCTGCAGCACTATGGAAGGTGCTAGAACCTTTAGAAGGTGGAACCTAATGGAAGGAAGTGAGGTCATGGGGGGTTCCCCTTGAAGGAGATATCACGAACCCAGCCTCTTTAGCTTTTTGCTTCCTGGCACCAGGAGGCAAGCTGTTTCCTCTGCTGTGTGCTTCCTGCCATGATGGACTGCCTTGTCACAGGCCCAAAGGTAACAGTGAGCATAGCCTGACACCTCTGAGATCATGAGCCAACATAAATCTTTCCTCTGAAGATTGTAAGTGATATTTTGTCACAGCAGCAGAAAGCTGACTAACACAGGACTTAATCATACTAACTCTGTGGTAGCCAAAGGTTTTATCGCCTTTGGCTTTCAATATTAAGTAATTTTGATGCAGTGTTCTGCTGGTACCCATGATAGGCCTAAAAAAGATCCTGCTTTTCCTTGTTTCTGCTGCCACCAACTCGCCACTGTCAGTGTTGCACAGATTTAAGGCTGTGTTTGCATGCGCACGTGTGTGTCTGTCTGCGATGTGGAATAGGCCTTATTTTACTAAAGATAAAATGTCCCTTTAAGATAAAGTGTTAAAAAGCTAATATTGCATTTTTTCTTTGACAGTCTAATAATCTTGACATATTTAGAGTTGCCAAAAAATAACTTTAAAAAAAAGCAGAAATTGTAAAGGGGATCAGCAAACCAAATTGAGACATGTTTCAGAGCAGATGGTGGATGCCAACAGAGGGAAGGATGGAAGCCGAGCTGTCCTTCAAAAGAAACACAAGATACAGGACTGTTTGCTCAGATGTTATTAAGCCTGCTTTTAAAAACTACTCATTTGAATCTTGCTGCACTGAGAAAAGATGCTAAAAATGGCCTCCTCCCCAAAATACACATTTAAGAGTAAACCAATTTTCACTTCACAATACCAATTCAGCTCTGAAGTTGTGCTTCATCCTGCACTAAGTGGCTGAGTGACATCCTTGACCAAAGCTACACTGACGCAAGTCTTGTAAAGCTCAGGGCAAGAGTGTAAGACCATTGATTTTGAAAGAGTTTGTTTTCTGTCTTAAAAAGTGATTTCTATGTGACAGGGCATCTAATCTATTAATGGCATTCATCCTGTAGTGTCATCATTTTCCATGGGACAGGCCACACTGCGTAACCTTAGGGATCAGAACATCAGAAACTGACTCGGAATGTGAGGGCAGATGCAGCTCTGGAAACACTGGGGATAATTGTTCCCAAGGCGGGGGACACTGGAGAGGGTGATACAACTCTACATCAGAGATAGGGATGTCCTCAACTATTATCGAACAAATGTTACAAATTTTTTCCCGTAGGAATTTTTGCTAGAAGATTTTAGAAATTAGCTATCTTCTGATGTTTTCTTTTTGCCAAGAAATGAGCTTTCTGATTCACTTGAGCACATATTTTTTTAATATTTCTGTGGTTTGAATATGATGTTTACCCTTCTAAACTCATGCTGTCCTGAGGCTCATATACACATGCCCGCACGCATGCAGAAATGCACGCATGCATGCACGCATGCCACGACTGCATGTGGCCCTTTATTGGACCAAAATCAATCACTTTGCTTCCCTTACCCCACTTTCCTCCTTAGTTTCACATGTTGGGGGGAGATCAATGCTTATAAAATATATAGATTGTATTCACCCCGCCATTACTAGAAGGGGAATAGCGAGGTTGAATGGGATTTTTATTTTAGCTTTTTGAGAAATCTCCGTATTGATTTCCATAGTGGTTGTAGTAGTTTGCATTCTCATCAACAATGTAGAAGAGTTCCTTTCCCCCACAGCATTCCCAGGATTTGTTATTATTTGATTACTTGAAGATAGCTATTCTTTCTAGAGTAAGATGAAATCTCAGGATTGATTTAATTTGCATTTATCTAATGGTCAAAGATGTTGAATATTTTTTCATGTGTTTCATGATCATTCCTATTTTTGAGAAATATCTATTCATTTCAGTTGCCCACTTTTTTGATTGGGTCTTTTATCTTGGAGATGATCTAATATTTTAAAGTTCTTTATGTATTCTAGGTATTAGTCCTCTCTCTAAGGAATAGCAGCAATTTTTTCCCCATTCTGTAGGTTGTCTCTTTACTTCATTGGTTGATTCATTTTCTGTGTAGGTTTCTAATTTGATATGATCCCATTTGCTTATTTTTTATGTTATGTTTTGTGCATAATGGAACATAACATTAAGGTCCTATTAAGAAAGGTCCTGGCCTATGCCTATGTCTTCAGGAGATTATTTTATCTTCCAGCAGATTGTTTCTGTTTTAATATTTAGATTTTCATCCATTTTGATTTAGGTTTAGTACATGGTGAGAGATGCCTTTTACCTGCCTTTACACCTCTCTAATGAAAATGCTTCGGGAAATTCATTCTGTAAGTGACAGGCTCCAAAGCAGAAATATCTGTGGTAGAGTAACAATGCTTAGGTCATGATGGAGGGAAAGCAGAGCAGGTGAAGAGCACAGGTTAAGGACCATATATAATAGTAAACCGAATGCCTCCTTGACCCTGCCTCCCCGGGCATTCTTAATCAGTATTAACAGTAACAACTGTCATATGTACTGCTCTGTCATTCACAGAAATTTGGTCTAACTCAGTATTTTTTTTTTTTGGTGGAGTTGTTTTGTTTTTTTGAGACAGTGTCTTGCCACATAGTCCATGCTGGCCTGGAACTCACTGTGCAGCCCAGGCAACCTTGAACTTGCAGCTATCCTCTTGCCTCAGCCTCTTGAGTGCTAGGATTACAAATGTGTGCTATAATGCTCACTTTAACTCAGTGTTTTTATGCTCTGAAATTCTGAAGACCATGAATCAAATTCGAAGCGCTCTCAACGATAAATCTTCAAGGTCAATAGTTTATTCCTTGTCTACCCAATGACCTACGGCATCAGATCCATCTCTTTTCAGCCTCTTTTCTATTGTCTCCTTTAACTACAATTCTGCTTTTACCACTTTTATATTTTGGGCACCTGCCTTTCTACTGCTGAGACAAAACACCTGACACCCAAAGTTAAGGGAGCAAAGGTTTATTTAGCTCACCGTTTGTGGAGGTTTCAGTGCATAATCACCTGGCTCCAAGACAGGGTGGCATGGTACACAGCGATCACAGAGGAGAAACGGTTCTTAGTGATCAGCAGGTAACAAGGCAACCAGGGACAACCACAGCTCTTTCTATCCCTCATGTCTTACCCAGGCTACTTAGCACTCACACCCTTAAATCCTAGTGCCCTCAATCCTCACACAGCACCATGAATCAATCCCAGCATCTAACACTCTTGATCCAGCCACCTCTGTAAAAGCCCCACCTATGACTACATGAGGCTTTTAGGGAGCATCTAGACATGAGCCATCCACAAAAGATTTCTAAGGATTTGTTATAAAGATAGGGTTCCCTAAGCTAAACAACAAATAAGCAAGCAAAACATAAACCAGAAAAATAAAAACCAGTAGTTTAGGACCTTAGTGTGAAGAATGATAGTACTCTGATTCACCGTGCCCATCATCCTTTCTCAACAACCAGGAAGAAGTATGTCATCTGCATGAGTGATTCTGTCCTGAAGCCATAGAAAAAGCTCTGCTCACTCAGTACAGAGTTGGGGGTGGGAGGGTTGAAAGGAAGGAAGAGTCCAATGTCTTGGCTATTTTAACTTTTGAAAGTAAGAGTGTTAGAAAATTTTCATCTTGATCATTTTATATTTCAACATTATAACCCAATTTCATAGGTTATAAATTATTTGAGCTTTTGCATAGCTGAAAACTAGTAGTATAAACATAAAAAATAGACAAATATAATTATTCATTAGTAACTATGTTCTAATCATCAATAAAGGGTTTTGATAGAAAAAAATAGGAGAACTTGAATCAAGTGTCTTTGTTGAAATGTACAAGATCGTTCCTGAAAAATCTTCGTGTTTATACATGAAACTGGCATCATCAGCAGAGAAGCTATTAGAAAAACAACAGCACTTGAGATTTAAACAATGAAAAATTGTTTGGGTTCTTCCCAGTTGTCCACTGTTGACTGTTGAAATGAACAGCTGTGAGCTCTGTGTTCATAGTTTTCACAGGGCCTGAAAGTCCTTGAGGGAATCCTACAGTTGTTACTTAAACAAACATATCTTTGTCACATTGGGCAAAGCATTTAATTTATTTCTGTTGGGGTGATGAGACCCTGCCTTTGAGCAAGGCAACTGGGAGCACTGAGTACAGTCTGGAATGCCTTAGGTGTGAAAGGAGTCCCTGCCCTTGGCATTTACTTCCTGTGTGGTCTCCATGGTTCCTGCGCATATCAGGGTGTGTGTGTATCAGTGCCCAGCTGAGGGGATAGAAAACATTAGGCATCTACTTGGCAATGTTGTATGCCTCTGTGCCTCACAAAATACTAAGTACCTCAGGGTGGATTTTGAAGAAACGAGACTATCTATAGCACTCTGTTCTACCTTCTTGACAGAGTCAGAGGAGCCTGTGTGTCACTTGGATTATTTTGCCAGCTATTGGTTTCTAAATTACGCTTTGTCTCTGTTTTTGCCTTCCTTAGGAGCTGCTCTTCTCACCTGAGGATCAGGGTAGTATATTGTGAACACACCTTTAACACACTACTGCAATTAAAGAGGATCAGATCTGGAATCAGAAGAACAAGGCTCTAGATCAGGTGTAAAGCTTGTTCTAGTGACAGATAGTATTAACAGCACCAACATAGAATTGTGGTGTGTATCAAATGAGACCATGTATGTCAATGAAATTTGTAAAGAGTAAAGATCAACTAGAGACCATCCTCATAAGTGAAATAAATCAGACCTGCATATGTAAACATTGCATTGTCTCCCTGGTGTAAGAAACTGAAAGGGTAAATAAAATCTGAAAGGTGCAATAGATATTGTGAAAGGGATGCACACTGCTGAAAAGGAAAGAACAACTGGGATGAGGGAACGGAGAAAAGAAAGAAGGAAGGGGGAATATATATACATACACACACAGGATTGCTAAGATAATTGTGCTAATAATTTCTATTGGTTTATTGAAAGGAACAGTTAATGTTTAAATTTTTAAAATTAATTTTGCATGCCTGTATCTGGTAATCTGAACAACTACTTTGAAGATAACAATATGCTATATAACAACCATTTTTGATGTCCTATTGTTTTGAAATTCTGTATCATTTTTAATATTTCTCATTTTATATTCTTGTTAAAATAAAACGATCCATTCAAACTAGAATATTGTTATTAAGTCTTATTTTATATCACTCTTGATAATTAAAACCTTCAAAATCTACCTATTGTATACAGAATGAAGTCTATATGCCTATTGTAAGAGTTCCTCAGGAATGTGACCTATTTGACATACCTTCTGTATGGAGCCAGTTCTTCAAAAAACTCAAGCTTTTCACACTTTCTAAAAGAAGGCTTACTTTTATATACCTATAACCTCTATGAGAAGTTTCCCTCTGTGATGATCTCTTAACAGTTGAAATCTTACTCATTTTTAAGGTTCAACTGAAAGTACCATTTCTCATTAGGTTGTATCAGGCATACGCTTTGTATTGCAGAAATGGGGAATATACATAGTTGCCCTACAGACAGGAAGCTTTCTGAATGAAGTGAAAATATTGCATGTAATGGATTTTTAAAAAAATCTTTCAAGTGTAATGGATTTAAAAAAAAATTTTTCAAGTGTTTTGAATATCCTTGGCACTTGTATATCTGCTGGAGGGATATATTAAGAATTAATAATAAGTTAAGAATTATGTGCATGTTTATCTATTTGGTAGAACTCATGGAAAATTCAGGTTCTTTTTAGTCTTGTCCTGGCAAAATTGTGAAGGCAGCAAAAGCAGAGCCAGGCCTCAAAAGCAGGTTGTCTGATGCCAAAGGCGTTGTTCCTTCTTCTGTACCACGTTCGCCATCTGGAACGGCACCAGGTTGTTCTTTACTTTTTGTGTTGTCTTTACACAGAAACAGCTTTGAGGAAAATATAAAATACATGATGTAATCAACAAACATATATTTGTTTGCTTGCTGAGACATCTTGCTCTGTAGTTCAGAATTGTCCTTGGACTCATGATATAGCCCAGGCTGGCCTTAAACTCAAAGCAATTCCCTGCCTCCGATCTCCCAAGTGCTAGGATTACAGGCATGCACCACCGTGCTTGACTTGAAAAGCACATTTTTAAAATTTATTTATTTTTTTAAGAGCAGAACATATTTATGGAGGGAAACCAAGCTTTGGTCTGAGAGAGGGACAGAAGGGGGCCCAAGTGGGTTGCCTAAAAAAAATATTTTAAAAATAAAGTCATTTAGGTCATTTCTGCCTTTAATGTGTTGTGCCTAGATATCTTGCACAGGTAAGATGATGAAGGGAGTAGCGTCATATAGGGCTCTGGGTGTGTAATATATGTGCTACAGGCCCCTGAAAGGGTCCTGTCCTGAACTGTCTTACTGAGGCCAAAGTGTGGCATTCATTGCCGCTGTTGTAACTGATATTCATTTAAAGATGGCGCACGGCCATCTTTAAAACACCTTTTAAATTCTTATGTCCAGTTTCTACTTCTGCTTCATTAAGGTAGGCACACTTATTCATTCCTTACTACCTGGGCTAATTTAAAATAATAGCAGAGGATTAAAAGAAAAGCCACATACCAATAAAAAGAAGTGGATTGTGGGTAGTTGTGAGGTGATGGAAGAGAAAACATATGCTTAAAGTAGTTTGTAAGTGGAGTGCAGAGGAGGAAGAGTAGAACGCAGCGCTCCAAAATATGAGAGAAGGGGATTGCAAGGAGGAACATCACTCAGTACCCTGAGGATCCTTGGAGGAGCTTGAGACTTGAGCTGGAGCATCAATCCATGATGTCTAGGGGCCATCGACTAAGAGTTCTAGAAAGACAAAGCATTCATACTAGAGAGAATGGAATTGTTAAAACATCATCTCCAGAGCTGAAGGGAGATATGCAAATGCAAAGGATCTACACAAATTAAGAAGGATAACAGAAACAATGATAAACTCTAAGAAACTGAGAGTGTACTATGAAACTCACTGTGCAATCTCTGAGGATTAAAGATCCTGAAATGGGAATGTACATCCGTGCATCCTTAACTGAGCATGCGCATCAGTAAAGCGAAAGGGAAAACTGAGAAGGAAGATATAGTATTGATGGCTAAAGAATTTAACCTTGTCCCCAAAGAAGTTGTGCCTTTACCTTGAGCTTCTGGAAGGTCATGTTTAAATTTGGAGAGTGTCTTTGGGTATTGGAGGCTTTGGCTAGCCAGGCAGTAACTGTAATTTAGGGTAGAGCTCTGTCCAACTAAATGCTGACCATGTGATGTGGGGTGGGGCTTTGGGTCACAGCTTGAGGGGCTGATAACTGGAGACTGAAATCAGCCACATGGACCCTCAGTCATGCCTTGGGAATGGAGCTACTTCTGTGCTTCAGGGCGGGCTGTGGTCTTGGCTCGCTGTCACTTGTCAGGGCTGGAAAGGCAGTGCATCCTGACTTCACCCCGACAGTCAGGATGTCGCTACACCCCTAGATTCCATTCGGGGCTCTTCTCCCCAAACGATTTTTGTTTATATATATCTTAGTTACTTTCTCATTATTGGAACCAAATATCGGACACTCACAAGTCAATGGAAGAAAGGTTTATTTTGGCTCACAGTTTGTAGAGGTTTCAGTCCACAGTCAGCTGGCTCCAAGGCAGAGCAGCGTGGTGGAGGAGCACCACAGAGGAGAATGTCTGTGGCAGGGCAGACATAGCGCACGAGACCTCCTTCTTTCCTTGATATTTCATCTGGCCTATGAGCCTATTGTTTTCTCCCACCCACAACCAGGATGGGACTTTTCTCTTCAGTAAGTCACTCCCAGAACTGTGTTAAACCAATCAGCGGACTAATCTAGTATCACACACCAATGATCCAGGACCACACATCCGGGATCCAGTCACTCCCAAAGCCGAATGAGGCTTCGGGATTCAGGGGTGGGAGTGGGAGTTGGGATGGGGGTGGGGTGGGAGGGGGCATCTCCATATGAGCCTTAACAATATCCTTCTCTACAGTAAATCTCAATCATGAGTCTGGCAGCTGAAAAGGTTCTGAGAGACCCAGAAAGTTATCAGAACAGAGGGCAGCTCGGTGACCAGTCCCAGCTGGAAACTGATGGCTCAAATGAAGATAGTCTTATATGGGCTGTATTCCCTAACTATGTGGTTGTCTATCTCTCCACAGGGAAACATAAAGAGTAGAACTGGCTTAGATGAATAATAAAACAACAATCAAAGCTGACAATTGTGCAGTAGATCAATAAGACCTTAGTCCAATTCAGGAGACTTACAGGACAGCAGTTTCAAGAGACTATAATGCGTTACACATACCAGCTGCTGCTAAAGAGACGTTGAAAGGTATTAAGGTATGGGAGGAAAAGCCTTAACAAGGTAAAAACAATGACCACATATTATAGATGAAACACTTTTACCAGAATGTCATGTTTCAAATAAGAAACAATTTAAAGCAGTCATTTTTTAGCAGTTCGTAAAATGTAAGAGAGGAGAATCTGTTTAATCTTGGTGTCGGTGTATTTTCCTGAGTAGCACAAAGATTATGAGATCAGAATCACAGGCAGGGGAATGTAATTATTAGCACTCTATAGCTCTGTGATGAATAGTCATAATAATGCAAAATTTGTTTATTGGTTATAAGCTTTTTAAAAAACCTATGCACAAGCAGGGAAGACTTAATACTGATTAAGAACAATGTAAACACTATCAGCCTTGGGGGTGTTGTAGTAAAGACCTAGCTGACAGATTTGGGGAAATAAAAAGGAGAGAAATGGGGCAGGGAATGGTAAAGGAGAAGATACCCTTGTTTTATAAAATGAGGGGATGGTAGCTTATGCCTCTAGACCCAGCACTCAGAAGGCTAAGACAAGAGGTTCATGAGTTTGTGGACTGCTTAGACTACACAGAAGATCCTGTCTTAAAAATAAATAAATAAATAAATAAATAAATATGTAAGTAAAACAAGATGAAGAGTGAAAATAATTTCTTGAAAATTGAGAGAAAGATGAAATCGTGTCAGCAGAAGCAACTGTGCAGACCAGCACTAAAGATGTTCTATCTGGCAAAAACAAAACAAAACCTCAACCCAGTTCACACTGTAAATGGTAATATCAGTTCCAGGTAAATCACAGATCCTTTAGACACAGAAGGCAAAAGGGTGGGCTTTAGAGAATAACATGGAAAATTAGATTCATGATCTCTACATGAGGGAATTGTTTTAAAATCTGCTGAACATTAAGAAATACAAGGCTGAGTGGTAGGAGTGATCAATTTGATTACAGTCAAGTTAAGAAAATTTAAATTATAAAAAGGAGACATGGGACATATTTGTAATACATATTTAATATTTGTAATAACCATCAAAGGGCCCATATCCAGGATATAGGAAGATCTCATGATACTCAGGAAGAAAATAAAAGCCAGTAGATAAATGGAAAAGTAGAGTCAACAGATACTTCAAGATAGAATATATTACATTGCTTGATAAACATAGAGTGAAGTGCTTAACCTCTTTTATGGTTGGGATCTTGAATGTTCCTCAAAGCTTTCAGGTTGGAGGTGGGGCCCAGCAATGTTCAGAGCTCAGGTCTTTGGGAGGTAATTGGGTTTTGAGGGCTCTGACCTCATGAAAAGATGAATACTTTTCTGAATTTATGTCTTAATGGGCTTTGGGAGAGGAGGTTTGTATAAAAGCTTTCTTCCTCTCTGCTTCCCTGTGATGAACAACCTTCCTCTGCAACATTCTTCTGTAATGATGTACGCCTGGACATAGACCTAGAAACACAAGGCAGCTAAGAAACCGTGAGCCAAAGTAAGTTTTTCCTCCTTTAAGTTGATTTTTCTCATGTATTTTGTCACAACAGGCGAAGGCTGATTAACATGATCATAGTCTTCAGGGAAATGCAAATTAACACTGCAAGGAAATAGCAGCACAGTGATACATCGGTTCATGAACTTGATTCTTTTGACAATTCTGGTCACAAACTGAGTTGGACAAGAGTTGAATTAAATTCAATGTTTAGGTTCAATGTTGACCTTATGGGGAAGTTTGATTTGGTTCTTGTCTGGTTCAATTTGTGACCAGAATCATGGAAAGACTTGTGTTCATGAACTGAGGCACCACTGTACAAGCTCATTGGAATGGCTAAAATTTAAAAAGAGGGGAAATACTCAGGGCTATTAAGCATACAGAGCACCTAGGATGTCACAGAAATTACTTTTACCAATTTGGAAAGCAATTTTTGTTTTATCTACTAAAATCAAAGACACCATACTTCATGATCTAGCAACTTCTCCCTTAGGTATATATCCAAAAGAAATGTACATGTCCACATGTACCAGGAACTATGTATGAGAAAGTTTATAACATAATCATTCAAAATAGCCTGAACAATAAGAAAAAACAAAACCTCCATTGATAGGAGAATGGACAGATGAACTGAGGTATGGTTCTACAATGGAATGCTATGTAACCATGAGTATGAATAAACTATAACTGAACGCTACAGTATGAATGAATCTCACCAAGAAATATCAAGCTAAGAAAAGCCTAATGCAAAATAATAATGTGTAATTCTATTTATATAAGATTCAAACACAGGCAAAAATATAGATTTGAGTGATACATCCATAAATGGCAAAAATTTTTTAAAAGGCAAGGAAGTGATTACCACATGTCAGGGGAATTTTACACCTAAGGAAAAGGGACCAGATTATGTGTTTCACATGCATGAAGGGACCTTCTAAGGCTGGAATGCCTCTACTGGATCTGGGTAGCCATTACAGGAAGGTCAGCTTTAGAATGCTTTCATGCATAGTGAGTGTATTTTCTTGATATGTGATCTGTTTTACAAACCGAAAAGAAGATCACATAAGAAGGCACCAGTACTTTATTTGTGGTACTAGGGATTGTGCACACTAGGCCAGTGCTCTACCACTGAGCTAGCTATGCCCTAGCCCTTTAAAATTTGTTTTTGGTTATTGCCTATTAATTTAATTTTTCTTTTTTTTTGGCCTTTTTGAGACAGGATCTCACTATGCAGTTCAGGCTTGTCTTGAGCTCATTTTGTAGCCCAGGCTGACCTTGAACTCACAGTGATCCTCCTGCCTCAGCCTCCCGAGTACTGGGATTATAGGTGTGTACCCCCACACCTGGCTTGGCCTATTAATTTTACAAAGTACTATGTTTCAGTGTGGCATTTTCATACATACATATAACATATTTTGATCATATCTATGCCTCCATTACCATTTCTCATACCGTGGCCCTTCTTTCTTCCCTTTCTCTAGTCTAATAACGGCCTGTCCTCTATTTTCATGCCATCTCCCCTTTTAAAAAAAATTCACATATTACAGAACATTGTCTTTCTGACTCTGGCTTATTTTACTTAACATAATGATCTCCAGTTTTTTTTTTTTTTTAATTTTTTTTTTTTTGGCGGTACTGGCGATCGAACTCAGGACCCTGCGCTTGCTAGGCAGGCGCTTATTCCACTGAGCTATATCCCCAGCCCGATCTCCAGTTTTATATCATTCCCTGCCATGACATAATTTTGTTCATCTTCATGGATGAATAATACTCCATTGTGTACATATACCACTTTTTTTATCTGTTCACCCATTGATTGGCACCTAGGGTGGCATATTCTGGCTATTATGACTTGTGCTGCAGTAAGCATGGCCATGTAGGTATCTCTATAGTAGGCTGTATTTAATTCTTTCAGGTATGTGTCAAAGAATGACAGAGCTGGGTGACCTGGTAGTTCCTCCACACTAATTTCCACATTGTCCCCAGTTCTTTTTAAAATTTATTTTGAGGTAAGGTTTTGTTAAGTCACCCAGGCTGATCTGAAACTTGCTATCTTTCTGCCTTAGCTTTCTGCATAGCTGAAATTACAGGTGTGTGTCACCATGTCTATCAAAGAAATTAAGTGATAAAAGTAAATAATAGAGAAACCAAAACTAATGTTATACCTACTAGAAATTGAGAGATGTAAAGAAGTCATATAATGAATTCAATTCTTGTCTGGAGTCACAGGAAGTTACTACAATTTAAAGATGAGCTAAGAAAGGTATTAAAGCACTGTTCTCTGTGTATAATTTCCTCTTAAAAAATAATGGATACTTACATTGTAATCAGGAAAAGTCATCACATTCTATTCACATTTTTATATTAAAATAACTATATGACTGGACACCCAGATTGTAAATAAATTTGTTGTCCAAACTATCTTAGTTTGAGGAGTGTTAATTTATTTTTTACTAGTACATGTTTGCAGGCCATAATGCGTACACTCACTGTGTAAATTGGTACGTACATAACGCACCTCAGTTCTCTTTTTTCCCTTTGCCCTCCCCCCCTTTTTGCCAGCATCATGTTCCTTTATTTATTTTATAAGTTTTTATCAAGGTAATTATCATAAATACAGATCAATAGTCAGACTAATAGGCCAAAAACATAAAACACTTAAGACAATTATGAGTTTTAGTTTTTGAGTGAGATATTTAGCATTGGCCTAAATATTTATTGAACCTATTTTACAAATTAACTAAAATATCAAAAGTCCTGTTTTCTCTTTGTAACTTTTCATATCACTTGTGAGAACTTTGAGGATGTGAATAAAGAGATTTCAGGATTTTTATTTTTACACAGCAAAAATCTCATTTACTGTATAATTATTAGAACTGTTATAATTGGAAGAGTCAAGACTATTATTTTCTTTCCTGACTCCATGGCATTTTAGAGGCATTTGTGTTAAAAAAAAAAAATAAGGTAACATGTAACAACTTCCAAAACCACTATGACCACCACTACCATCTACCAAGCCCAAACAAAAGCAAATCTTTACATTTCTATAAAAACCTAGCTTGATAAGAGAGATTGCTTTTAAAAGAGAATAGGTCACTTTAGTTATCAACTTCAGTGCATTTTAAGTCCACTGGTGAACTACAAACACAGAATTATTTTTCAAATAGGGGCACTACCTAATTTAAAACAAAAATGCTATGTAACTTGGAATGATGAGACACACCTGTTATCCCTCGCACTCTGGGAGGCTGAGGCAGGAGGATCACAAATTTGAGCTAGCCTGTGCAACTTTGGGACTCAGTGAGACTGTCACAAAATAACAACTAAGAAAGAGCTGATGAGATAGCTCAGTGCCAAGATTCTGGCTCCAATACCCACTAACACGTACACACACAGACACGTACAGATTACTTATCTGCATTTACCTTTTAAAAACTAATATTTTTTAAAAAAGCATATATAGCCTGGAAAAAGCCTGTGAATTTCCAAAATGCTTCACTAAAAAATAGTATGAAATAGGCAAATATTCTTCCAATGTTAAAAGTGAGTTTGAAAGTTGCTATTATACTCTATTAAATTAACTTCTAAAAATAGGGTAGATTAAACTCTGAGACCCTTGGACAGTGTTACTGTAACACTTTTAATGAAATATAATTTTGTATGAAAGGGAAAAGTTTTCTTGTTCCAACTCAGTAGGTTTTTTTTTCTAATTTTCTAACTAACATAGTAAAATAAATATGACTGATATTTCTGAGGAATCTGTTATCCTAAGGCAGTTAAAGCAAATCAATCAGTTCTTGTAAATCAAAGCAGTTTTCTTGTGTCCTTTAAATTTGCTTTTTATGGAAATATTTTGAGACATCTGGGTGCTTTGCCTTTAGAATTTGGCACTGCTTTGGTCTCATTTTAATCGTTAAGCCTGTCTGCTGTAATGTCTCAGTACTTTTGAGTGTTGACAGTGAAAAGCAGAGACACTGCTAGTGAGAACCACCCAAACATCCACACTCACTTCTGGCTCTGGTCTTGCTTTGACGTGGTGGATTCACCTCAGTCCTTGTTCCCACTTTCTGTCCACATTTGCAAAGAATGAAAAGCACTGAATACCTGAAGATTGCGTTTCAGGGATGGGGTTTAAAAAATAACCAGTTAGTGGCATAAAGGTCAACCAATCTGTTTTATAAACAGGTTGACCCATAACAACCAGATGTACACACTGAGTTCAACCTACAAATGTCTCCTCTACTCTAAAATCAGCTCTGAGTCATCTGCTCTGTCTGTTTGGTACCCCTGTTTACAGTACATCTTGAACTTTCTCATGTAGCAATGCTATTGATAAATAGCACGGGTAAGGGAAGGACAGCCTGACCCTGTGGATAAAATTGTACCTTATGTGCGATGAAGGGATGTTTTGAAAAGCTTTGAGCAATTATTTAAATGCTTGTGTGTGTGTGTGTGAGAGAGAGAGAGAGAGAGAGAAAGAGAGAGACTCATGTAATGACTCATGCTCTGAGAGTATGCATTTTTCTCTCTTAAAAAGCTGGCAGCCAGCCCATCCTCTTAGAAATGGTAAATTCCTTGAACTAATCTGGACAAGTAGACTGTGGTTTTAGATCACAAAGCAGTAAAACTTTGTCCACTCAGCTCTGCAAATTATCTGTGACTGTCCCTATTTAGTAAAAACTTCAAAAAGTAACAAAAAAGTCAGATCTTTTTATTAGCTTGTTTTGCATATAAACTTGCCTGATAATTGTATATTGATTTCGCTTCTAAAGCAGAAAGGAGTTATTTAAAGGGCTGACCTTGATAAAGGAAATAATATAGTTGCAATCCATTTTCTGAAGATTTGGCCTTGGGTTTGACTATAGTCTGGAAGGCGAAGACTTTTGAATTAAGTTCCAGACTCCAGGACAATAAGATTTGGATCAGAGCGCCCTCCCCCTCATCTTAGTTTTCAAATCTGCTAATTGAAAGTCCAAAGCATTTACTTTCTCCTTACAGGAATATGAAGCACTGGTGGTTCATTGGAAGATACAAATCCCTGGAGATGCGCTGATGCCGTTGGAGGGACGAAGTCAAGTGCCATGGCTGTTTCCTTCCTTATGGGACCAAGGTGGCCATCACATTTCTCACTGGCAATAAGGCCCACATCACTTTTGAGCTACCAATATACAAGAAGAAATTTTTGCTCTCAGTGTCTTAACCTCCCATGGGAGAGAAATACATTCAGATAATTGCAATGCTGTGTGATAAGAGCTGGGCTAAGAGCAAGAACATGTACACTGATTACAAGTTTTGCCCGGAGTGGTTGGGACTAAGGAAGTCTGTCTGTCCTTGGTCTTGGAGACTGAGTGGAGGTTAGGCAGAGGTGGCCATTCCGGAAAGAGGGCACAGCTTGAACAAAGGCACATTTCAGTGGCTTACTAGAAGTGTATCAGAGGAAAGAGTATTTGAGAATCAGACAGCTGCAGGGTGGAAACCTTATTAGGTGGATGTTCACAGGCTGTATGTTTTGGGCTACATTACTTAGCTTTTCTGAGCCTTGATTTCTGCATCTGTAATAGAGGGGCATTATTATAGATCCTGGAGTGGTGGTATCAGAATTAAACGAAACAACAGATGTAAAGGTTCTGGAACATTACAAGGACATAGATGTTCTCTAACTGGTCTCTTTGTCCCCTGGAATGGACTGTAACTGTTGTTGTGGAAATGCATATTGTTCTGAATATCATGGCCTTATTCTAAGGTTTCTCAGTTTATCATTTTGTTTATCACATACAAATAATCAATTTACTATTTTACAGATAATAAGCTTTCCCCCTCTTGCTGTCCTGAGGATTGCACCAGGGCCTTGTGTATGCTAGACAAATGCTCTATCACTCTGGCAGATCATCTTGGTAAATCATCTGTTAAATGGAAGCAACACCCATTTTTAGGGTTGTTGTAAGGATTAGAATTAATATTACACATAGATTGAGAGGTACTTTAAAGCAGTGGTTACTATTATTAAAACGATAATAATACTTCTCACTTAAAAACCAATATTTTCAGAGATAAGGTCAGTCTATAGTTCAGGCTCGCCTGGAACTTGCAGCAGTCTCTCTGCCTCAGCTTCCCAAATGTTGAGACTACAAGTGTGCATCATCATGCCTGAGTCAGAAACCAGAATTTATGTACACAAATGAGTTTTATACTCCTACAGAAGAAAGTGTGAATTTTTGTGTGTGTTCAGGCAAAGGCAGAATATCACTTTTAAAGAGTTATACTTCCACTCAAAGGTGACGTGCCTTATTGATGGGTATGTATTGTGTGTGAGCTTGCATAAATAAATCATCCCCTATGTTTTTTATTTCTGTGGTCCTGCATGAACCACCATACCAGTTACCTGGCAGAGGTTCGGAGACGTAACTACTGCATCATCAGGGGGCAGCTTTTTCATTGATTTTCTCAAATACATTTGTTTTTGATGGAGGAAAGTAATTTTAGATACATATACCAGATTTAGCTGGTGGAGAGGGTGGAGTTATGCCAAAATCTTTGGCCAGAGGATGCACTGGTCTAGCCTATAATTATAAATGTAAATAGTTATTATGTTTATGCTTATTAGTTCTAGTATTATTGTAGAAATAAACCACGTATAACATTGATAAACCAGGACTAGAATATTGTGTGAGTTCATCTTATATTTTTTTTCTTAGAATCTTATTTAAATGCCAGAAATGGTGGAAAAAGCCAACACTTTCTACTTTTCCAAGAAACTCTTCTTAAGAGTTTTCCCTCTGCCCAATTACATAACGCTGTCAAGAGGTCATCCCCCACTGTTCTTCCCCATTTCAGTTAGCAGCTTGGACAGAAACAGAAATGGCTACACGTTAGATGGCTCAAACTTGTGAAGATGACAGTCACTATTTGTCTTAAAAATGTTGGGTTGTAAGAAGAAAAGTCAGGATGGATGCACCTGAGCTTCCTGGTCACACAATGTAGCCATGACTTCAAAGTACTGTTTATCTCTTTTGGCTTCCAAGCAGAGCTGTGCCTGTGCTATGCCAGGCGATGGCACTTTGTCTCACTCTCATGGAGCTACAATAAAGGAGATGCACAGTTTTCTTTGAAAGTCTACCTGTTCTTCAAGAGTTTATTATTTTCTTTATATTTTAAATAAAAAATTTAATTTGCAAATGGGAAGGGGACAAAGACAAGGAGAGAGGATGGAGACAGGGTAAGGAAACAGTGGAAAGAATTAAAATGTGCCATGTATGTGTATCTGTCCTCATGATGAATATAGTCATTATGTACTGCAGACATGTACTAAAAAAGAATAGCGGGAAAAAAATGCAAACCTGCAGAAGAAAAATAAAACAATAAATTCAGCCAAGGCCCCCTTCTTTTCTCTGTAATCCATTATTTGGCCTAAACCTAGCTACTTTTCTTCTTAGCAGTATTAGGAATTGAATACAAGGTCTTATAGATGCTAGCCATGCATCCTACCACTCAGCTACATCTCCAGCTGTTGGCCTCCATTTAGATTCCCTGACTTGGAAGAGACTATGAAAATCCATCCTTTCATAGATTTGAAAATTAGGGAGAGTTTAATTGGAATTTTACAGCTTTAAGCCTCTCTGCCTTGTTCCCAAACTCTGAGCTACTTTTGGTTGAGATGTTTGACACTTCAGGTATTGCCTGTGCGATTCATAGTCATCACTATCTTGGTTCTTTATGTTTGATTATTCCTTTGATCAATGACATTTACTCATTGAGAAGCTTCTATTTGTTTGGACATCTAAAATTGTGGTTTTGTTAGACAAGAGGAAGAAGAAGGAGAAGGATGAGAAGCAAAAGGAAGAAAGAAGGACAACCTACTGATCAAATTCATAACTATGTATCAAGCACCTACTATGTACAAAACAAAGATTCAGCTATGTGGGAAAAGAAATCCAACAGTAAAATATCAAATGAAAGCTTTTTAAAGATGCACTCTATTGATTGTGAACTATTTACAAACAGTATTTTATACGGTTTATAATTTTTTAAATTGCTTATTTGTAAGTCAGGTGTTAATTCACCAGATTAAAAGAATTTAGCAAAAATTTTCTTAAAATTTATTGACTTAAACAGTAAAAAAGTTGTGCCCATTTATTGAAATATAGTTGAATAATATGGAAGTTCATAAAATAAAAACTGAAAGTTCTCTTCTAACGATCTAGAAAAAGCTGTTTTACAACACTTTATTCCAGGATTCTTTTTCTTTATCTTGGATATAAAATTAAATCTGCAGGGCTTTATTTTTCCACACAGAGTTTTATGATGGCTAATTTCTTTTTATATATAGAATATATTACTTTTTAAATCAAGAAGAGGCAATGTGTTCACTTCAAAACAGTCTTTTTAAAATTCACCTCCCACATTGAATTGGTTTTTAACTGAGCACTTTTCAAAATTTTTTTTCATTGTGGTACTTGCTGAAAAACATAGAAAGAAGGCTTATATTCTCAAAACACTTTGACTTAAAATCATCTTTTAAGAAACATAAGGTTCATGCAGTAATTACATTATTTTAGCTATCTGAGTTGAAAACAAAACAAATATAGTTATTTAAATATTTTATCTATGCTATATAAATAAGAAGCAATGGAAAAATCCTTGCAAAAAGCAAATTAGTAGGGCTGGGGATATAGCTCAGCGGAATAAGCGCTTGCCTAGCAAGCACAGGGTCCTGAGTTCGATCCCCAGTACCGCAAAAAAAAACCCAAAAAACAAAAAACAAATTAGTGATAATGATAATGTTGATCTCATTTTAATTTTAGAAAAAATAAGATAACAAATTTGGAATTAAGTCCACCTTTCCTTTTAAACTGTCCTTGGACTTTTGTCATCTTTTACTACCTATCTGCTGCTGTGTATGAGAGATCAAATATTTAAGTAGCATACAAATGTTAATAGGCCATCTCTGAAATAACTTGTGTTTAAGTTTAGCAACTTTTAAATTCAGGTTGAGTCTCTCTCTCTTTCAAATAGAATCATAATTTCTGCTGCTAAAAGTTATGGTTCCTAGACAGGTATGATGGCACATCTTTGTAATCCCAGCACTCTGGCAGACTGAGACAGGAAGAATGCCATGAATTCCAGGCCAGTCTGCCCCACACAGTATAAGGCCAGCCTGAACTACATAGTGAGACCTTGTCTCAAAAACAAACAAACCAAAAAACAAAACAAAACAAACCAGGAAACCATTTGAACTATTTCCCCTGGGCCTTGTGGCTTGCAGGGAGGGGACTGTCCAGAAGTAAGGTAAGTACTAGCGCTGTGAAAATAGCAGTGGAACCCATGGCCTTTGGAGACCACACCAACAGCGCTCTGAGAGGACCTCTACACGGCAAACAACACCCGGAGAGGTATTCAAACCCAGACACCCGACGTATCTCCAGAACGCTTGATCAGGCGCCATTGCAGGAAGGCATTATTTAAATCTGAGACTCAGAATAGCTAAACAACAACTTGACTTCAAGGCTTCCATTCTTGCCCTTCCACAGTGATGAGGTAAGAGACAGCCTAGGGGGACAGCTGTGCACAGGGAGCAGGTTAGAGATGCCCCGAGGAGTTTTGACTCAGGCCCAGGAAGGACACAGTGTCTACCCTCTGTGCTGAGAAGCCAGGACTGGCTTAAAATGTGCTCAGAAACAACTGAGTCTGAAGATGCCTGCCAGCATTAAGTCCTTCCCCTACTGGCTAAAAACAGCCTAGATCTAAGGCCTGATTTCTTTCCTATCTACCAGCATGAGCAAGGACATGTCCTAACATGGACACTGCCACAGCCTCTGAGGTAAACAGTGGGACTTCTGGAATGGGAGGGGCACCTCTCACAAAACCACAGGCTGTAAGGCTAGGTGGAGAAAGACGAAACTTGCTGGCCTCCAAAACTGCGGGTCTGAGAACGAAACCACTCACTTAAAAATACAGAAACAAAATTTTTTCTCTGTGTTTCGGACTCGTTTTCCTTTTTGTCTTTATTCCTCCTCCTCCTTCTTCTTTTTCTCTCCTTTTACTTTTTTTTCCTGTTTTCTTTTAGTTTATCTATTTTTAAACTTTCAATGTGCTTTCTTTCTCTCTTTTTCTTTTATCCTGTATTTCTCACTGTTTTTTCTGTTACTTTTATCTAATTCTCTAAACATCATTCTACTCCATACTAGAATCCTTTGTCTCACTTTTTTCTCTCCCTACTCATCTCATGATTGTTTAATTTAAAAAATTTTTCCTTTTGCATCTTCCCTCTCCCAACTCCTTATATCTTTAATAATGTAACTATTAAGCTTTATTAATCTTTAGATAGTTAATCTATGTTACTACTGTTGAATTCTATTATTAGTGGTGGTATATTTAGTAGATACTTGCTGTATGTAAACATTTTGTCTCAGTGTTTGTACTATATAATTATAGGTTTATTTTCTAAGGTTATTATTAGTACTTAGAACTAATAATAGTTCCAGTTTGTCTTGTGCAATATTACTATTGCTGATTTACATGTTGCAGGGGTTGTAAGTCATTGCTACAGGTTTTCTCTGTGTGCCAATACCTGGACTACATTTGTGACATTATCAATACTTCAGTATATCCTCTGAGAACTGGGTGCAGGACCAGTTACACTGTGTCCCTTCCTCCCAAATTAACAGAAGCGGTTGGGTCTTGGGAGGAAAGCAAAGAGCTATAGTTATCTGTGCCTTAGATACATCACTGAAAAGCAGACTAACACTCCATGCTAGCAACGGAGTCTTTCAAATATAAGGAACTGCAAAACTAGGCACGAAACACAACAAAATAAATAAACTAAAACAAAAGAAACTTGAGAAGACAGGGCAAAAAAATGCATCCTAATGTTCTCAACTCCCCAAGTTTAATCCTTCAGGAATTGAGGGAAAATCATGCAGTCAAGTTATTTGAAAGGATGATGGAATGAAAAAGCACATCAATGAGGTTCTCAGTGGGCTCACATAAAATATAATTAATCAGATAAAGAAGTAATAAAACAATAAGGAAACTTACAGAGATGCTGTGCAAAAGTTAGCTGACCTAACAAAATAGAAAAGATGAATGACAAGTTTAGCAAATAACTAGAATCTATAAGAAGGCTCCAAATGGAAATCTAGGGTATTAAAAATTGCAGTGGTACCTAGGTTCATGAACTTAATTTGTTTCATGATTCTAGTTATGAACTGAATTGGTCATGAACTGAATCAAATTTCCCCATAAGGGTCAATGTCACTCAATGTGAAGTTTGCAAATGGAAGCAAAATTCTGCCAAATACTTCTGCTCGTTAACTGAATTTTTGTGAAGAAACAGTTTGAACTGAGTGTTACTGTATATTGAAAGTACGGGCAGCAGAAATGACCACTGTGAGACCAGAATATCAGAATTAGAAGAAAGGGATGCTTTCAAAGCCAATTTACTTGGAGATATTTTAAAAAACAAGAAAAGAACTTGAAAAATTGATTCAACAGCTGCTAGATGACACAAATAAGACTAAGATTAATTAGAATAAGTCAAAAAATGTAAGACAGTACAAAGGGCATAAGAAAGCTGTTTACAGAAATAATTGCAGAAAACTTGCTAAACATTTGAAAAGGATTAAACATTCAGATAAATGAGGAACATAGAATCTCAAATGGCCAAAATCAAAAGAGAAACTTTCCATGTCACATTACAGTCAAATTACCAGAAATCCAACATAGGGACAGAATCTTCAAAGCTATTTGAGAAAAACTCACTAGATTTACAGCAGGCTTCTCAGCACAAACTTTAAAGGCCAGGAGAGCTTATAGTGAATTGGGTAAAGCCCTAAAGGACAACAAATTCCAATCCAGACTTATATATCCTGCAAAACTTTCTTTCAAAATTAATAGAAAAATAAAATCACTCTGCCTTAAAGTAAAACTAAAGAAATTTATAACCACCAGACAAACACTACAAACAATTCTTGAGTATATCCTAGAAATAGACAATACAGAGAACAACACCAAAAAGCTAGTAGATTGTATACACAAGGCAGGGTGAGCAGTTAAGCAGAAGGGGTGTATGTGTGTGTGGTAGGGAGGAAATCAGGAACAGGAAAATGATGCTATGACAGGAATAAGTCAATACGTTTGAGTAGCAAATGTCAATGTGAATGATTGCTATTCTCCAGTCAAAAGACATAGATTGGTAGATGGATCAAGAAACAAAACCCAATGATATGCAACGTACAAGAAACACATTTAATGCAAAAAGAAATACACAGATTAAAAATCAAAGGATGAGGAAACAATATTTTATGCAATGGGAACCCAGGGAAAAGCAGGAGTAGCTATCTTAATTTTAAACAGTGGATTGAAAGCCAAAAATGATCAGAAGAGGTAAAGATGGTCACTATATTGTTTAAAGGAATATTTCAATAGGAAGAGATAACAATTTAAACATACATGCAACAAACACTGGCACATTCAACTTCATAAAACACTACTGGACATAAGAATTAGATGAACACCAATAGAACTATAATGGGATACCTCAGTATGCACTGTCACACATAGGTCAACTACACAAAATATCAACAAAGAAATGCCAGAATTGAACCAAATCTTCAAATAAATGGGCTTGATAGATATCTACAGAATGTTCCTCCAACAATATAATATACACTCTTCTAAGCAGCACATGAGACTTTCTTCATAATAGAACACATGCTACCCCATAAATATGCTTAAGTAAATGCAAAAGAGTCCAAAATACCCCTTGTATTATCAGGTCATGGTGTAACGAAACTAGAAATCAATGGTAAAAAAAAACCCACAGGAATTATGCAAACAAAGGGAAACTAAACAATACCCTCTAAAATAATCAATGGGTCACAGAAGAAATTAAGAAAGAAATTAGATAGTACTTGGAATCAAATGGTAATACCCATACAACATACTGTAACCAAAGGGACACAACATAAACAATCCTAAAGAATGTTTACATAAGAAAAGCAGAGTGAGCCAGAACAAATAATCTTATGATGTACCTGAAGGCCCTAAAAAAAATAGGAACAATCCAAATCCAAAGCTAGTAGAAGGAAGAAAATTATAATTATCTGAGTGAAATCACTGAAATTGAGACTAAAGAAATAATACAATGATTCAATGAATTAAAGAGTTATTTCTTGAAAAGAGTAGAGTATCCTAGCTAATCTTACCAAAAAGAAGAAAACAAAGACCCAAACTGATGCAATTAGAAATGAAAAAGGTCAAATCATGATGAATAACTAATAATCCAGAAAATTCTCTGTAACTACTTTGAGAACCTTACTCTAATAAAATGGAAAATTCAGAAGAAATGAATAGATTTCTAGACACACATGTACTTTTAAAGCTGAGCCAAGAACACATAAAAAGCCTGAACAATCTAATATAATTCAATGAGATAAAAAGGAAGAAGGAAGAAGAAGAGGAAGAGGAGGAGGAGGAGGAGAAAACTTACCAACCGAGAGAAGCCGAGGTCCCAGTAGATTTACTTCCAAGAACTTTAGGGAAGACGCAACGCCCATACTCCTCAAATTCTTAAATGAAGTGAAAAAGGAAGAAGTACTCCAGGAGTCATCTATGGAAACTGACAACACCACTGTTTCAAAACCAGAAAAGGACCAACCAAAAGAGACAACTGCAGGCCAATCTCTTTCATGAACACTAACGCAAACATCCTCAACAAGATACTTGGAAACAAGATACAACATATCACAAAAAAGATCATGTATCATAAGATTTATCCCAGGAATGTTCAACTTATGGAAATCAATAAATGTAATACACAAAATAACAGAAATGAGGGCAAAAATTAAATGATCACTCAATTGATACAGAAAAAGCCTTTGATGAAAACCCAATATTTATTCACTATAAAAAGCCAGGGGAAAATAGGTATAGAAGGACCTTATGTCAATCTGATAAAAGCCGTTATGAAAAACCAATGGCCAACATCACATTAATTTTATTTTCTTTTTCTTTTTATTTTAAAGACAAAAGAATGGAGACATATGAACCAGAATAAGCCATAAACAATATCAAGAATACAAAATTATACAGAACATAGTAGGGAATTAGCACTGGATGCTGTATTACATAATGTTATCTTCACATTAGTTAACACATAAACATTAAAGGAAATACCAAATTATAGAGGAGATAGTAGGGAATAAGCACTGGATGCTGTATAATATAAAGTTATCTTCACTTCTGTTAATACAAAAACGATTGAGGAAATACAAATTATAGAGAACATAGAAGGGAATTAGCTCTGGATGCTGTCCTACATAATGTTACCTTCACGTGTTACTCAGTTACACAAATGATGGCCCATTTGATCATTCAATTTTTCTCCTTCCTCATCTCCGTTGCCCTACCACTCAATCAGTCATCTTCCCTGTGATAATAACTGTTTTCCTGGGTTTATCTATATCCCTGGACTCTCGCTTTGGGAAGACATATAACTGCCTCAGACCATACTACAGCATACATGGGTGTATACAAACTGCCATGGTCGGAGGTGGAAGAGCACCTATGCTCACAGCGGACGGCCTGGCTCCACCCCGTAGCTGTGCTATGGGTGGGGGCAGGTCCGTGGGCTGCCCTGAGCGGGGCCCACAGCAGAGCAGCCGCAGGGCCCTCAGCTGGTCAGCCGCAGGGCCCACAGTGGGGCAGCCACAGCATCCACAGCAGGGCAGCCGTGGGGCCCACAGCAGAGCAGCTGTGGGGCTCTCAGTGGGGCAGCCATGAGGCCCACAGCAGGGCAGCCTTGGGGCATTTGCCCCCGTCGGGGTGCCCTCAGTGACCCGTTCAGTTTTGTCCTATTGCCTTGGTGCCAGAGGCCCTTTCTTCTCCTCCTCCCTCCTCCTGATCTCCAGTATTACCGTTCCCCACCCTTGCAGCTGGGCATTGGACGAACTTACAATGCTTGGTATAAGAGCTTGAAATCTCCCTGGCCTGTTCTCACTGTGTTAGCTCAGGGTATGAACTGAGTTTAAAGATTAGTTCTAGAATAGAGTTGGAGGATTTTCTCGGGTCTGCTGTATAGAGTATGCTGTTGTTTTTCAGACTCCCGGTCTGCTGCTTTTCATCTAATTTGTTGCTATGGGTTCATGCAAGTTTCATATATGCAAGCTGTAAGGAGACCCTCTTGGTGCTCACATTAATAGTTTGGGGTGAGTCCTGAAGACTGTGGATTCGTCCCATTGTTGCCAGGAACAGGTGGTGCTTGCTCAAGCTGCTGAGAACTCAAGGTGCTCCCAGAGAGAGTGCAGGGTGGGAGCTGAATTCCGGCAACCCAGCTCGTGCTTCCTGCCTGATGTTGGAGTGAGAAGGGCATGAAGTAACGTGATCCACCTCCACCTGCATCTCCCTCCCGTTGTGGTGCTGGAGCCCCCGTCTGCTCCTCGGCTGGATCCCTGGGAGCTGCCGTGGCTCACTGCTGAGGTTCCCTGCTGCTCTCCGCTGGTAGCCACTCACCCAGCGGAGAGGCAGGGGGCCACTGCCTCAAGGCAGGTGCAGAGCCGGGTGTGGCAGGCTGTGTACTAGTTGCATTGATTCTCTCCAGGCACTGATTAGGAAGGTTGCCACAGGGTGAGGACTCTGCCGCAGTGGCTATCACAACCTCTCATTCTCACACTGGATTCGACAACTGCTCCCGACCTCCATTGCCTCCTTTCCTGGCCGCGCCCTCCTCTATCCAGCCCTGGACCAGCTCTTGGAACTCCGCTCTCCCCTGGCCGAGTCGGGAGGCTTCCGTGAGCGCGGGTCTCCGAAGCTGAAGCTGTGAATACTGGAACGAGGGTGCAGGCAATGGGTGTGCTTGGAGCAGTGACTTCCTCCTTCTCCTCTCCCTCCGACTGTGCCATGGTGGATCTCTGATCCTTTCCTCCAGCAGAGGTTTTGCTTAGTCTTTCCAAGGGCTTCAATTCCCATTTCAGATCCTTCTTACGTTCAGGATACCCACTTCTTTCCCTTCTGTCCTTCACATGTTGCTATATTCCTATATTCCTTTGTCTGAGTGGCGTTCCTCCGGGAGGTTCTCTCTCTGCTGCCTACCCGGTCGCCATCTTGAAGTCCTCTTATAAAATTTATTTAGTTATTTGTTACTTTCTAATGAATTGAGCATTACATTTCTAAAGTTCTGAAATGGCCAACAGACCATAGAAAGATACCACTTTAGGCTCCTGCCTCAAACCAACCGCTACAGAAAACTGCTGGCCTTGATTCAGGGCCAACAACATCACATTAAATAGGAGAAAAACAGAATTTTCTTTCTAAAGTCAAGAAGAAGACAAGATTGTCTGCAATAACCATTAGTATTCAATAGAGCTCTTGAAATTTTAGCCAGAGCAATCAGGCAAGATAAAGAATAAAAGGGAGATGCATAGGAAAGGAAGAAGTCACATAATCACTGTTTGCAAGTGACATGATCCTCCACCTAGAAGACCCAAAAAATTCCACCAAAAGACTACTAGAATTTAAACCAAGGTCAGTAGTGTACATTCCACAAAGTCAGCACAAAAAAATCAATATTGTTCTTGTACACCAATAATAAACTCACCAAGAAAGAAATTAGGGAATCAATACCATTCACAGTAGCATCAAGAAAAATAAATATCTAAGAATTAACCTAACGAATGAAGTGAAGGTTCTTTGCAGCAAAAACTACAGTACTCTGAAAAAGGTCCAATAGGAGATATGAAAATGGATGATTCTTTTCCTCTCCACTTTCCTGGGTAGGCATAACGAGAACAGTTGTCCCTTGCTATATCATGGTTCACTAATTGCGGCTACACTATATCGTGGGTTTTTAAAAAAATATATCTAATTCTGTATCACAGAGTTTTCTATATACCACAAAATCCCACAATATAGTGAAAACTAATGTAATATCTAAGCTTGTGTTTCTGATTTACTTCACTTACCATTATGATCTCAAAGTGCATCCATTTTCTGACAAATGATTCAAGTTTACCCTTCTTTATGGCATAATAGAATCCCACTATATAAAAATATAACATTTTCTTTATCCATTCGTTTGTTGATGGACATACAAACCATTTTCAAAATTTAGCTGAGGTGAACTGAGATGCTATAAACATGGGTATGCATATATCACTGTAACATGAAGTCTTTAACTCTCCCAAAAGATACCTAAAGAGGACTGACTACCTGGGTCAATCAGAATTTATAGTTTTAGTTTTTTGAGAAATCTCCACACTCACTTGTATAATGGCCAGTCTACTTCGTATTCCCACCAACAATGAAGAAAGATTCCTTTCGCCCCACATCCTTGTCAGTCTTTGTTATTATCTGATATTAGCCATTCATTCTGGACTGAAAGGGAATCTCAGGGTTGTTGTAATATGCATTTGTCTAATGGCCAGACATGGTCAAAATTTTTTCATGTATTCATTTGTCATTTGTATTTCTGCTTCTGAAAAGTGTCTGTTTATTTCAGTTGCCCATTTTTTGATTGGGCCTTTTATTTGGGAGGTCTAATTTTCCAGTTTGTCATATATTGTAGAGACAAGGCCTCTGTCAGAAGAACAAGGAGTAAAACCTTTTTCCCATCCTGTACACTGTCTCTTCTCTCTTTTGATTGTTTCCTTTGTGGTGCAAAAGCTTTTTAATTTGATATGATCTTTATTGATTTTTGGTGTTGTTGTGCAACTTAGGTTCTGTTCAGAAAGTCCTGGCCTACACCTATATCTTCCACTTTTACCTGATTTATCTTCCAACATATTGCTTCTGTTTTGACATTTAAATGTTTGATCCTTTTTTTATTTTACTTTAGTAGATGGTGAGAGATATGGGTCTAGATTCAATCTTCTCCATGAGCATAGCCAGTGTTCCCAACCTTATCTGTGAGTGAGGCTCTCTCTTCTCCAGCAAAGTAAAAGGAATGAAGGTGTGTTATGTACCTGTACCAACTCCTCATAAGTTTTGGGCCCCCTTGTCAAAGAATAGAGAGCTGAATGTCTTTGGAGTTATTTCTGCAGTCTGTGTTCTGTTCCACTGATGCCCCTGTTTGTTTTTCGCCAACAGTATGCTATACTTATTACTGTAGCTTTTTCTTATAACTTGAAATCCAGAATTGTGATTCCTCCTGCCATGTTCTCATTGCCCAGCATTGTTTTGCTATTCTGGATATTTTCTGATTCCAAATGAATTTTAGAATTCTTTTCTCTAATTTCATAGGAATGCCATTGCTATTTTGTTAAATGTGTGCATCAGTTTTAGAAATATGGCCATTTTGGCAGTGATCCCTCACCTATTGCGGGAGTTACATTCCAGAGACGACTGCCATAGGCTAAAATCTGGAAAGTAGTGGCATTATATTTCTTTTATTATATATATATATATATATATATATATAATAAAAATAATAAATATATATAATAAAAAGTTAGATGATAGAAAAAAATAAATATATATATAGATGATATATATACACGATAGAAAAAAATAGATGTTCTATAGACGATAGAAAAAATAAATAAATATATGTGTATATATATATATATATATATATATATATATATATGCTTTATAAACCTTTCCCACACTCTCATGAACACTACATATGCTCTTAAACATTTTCTGCATTCTTAAATCTACGTAATTTTAACAACATGTAAAATTCTATATGGCTACTCCATGTGATGTGAAGTGGACAAGGAGAGATGCTGAATGTATGGGCACAGTGCAGGAGAGCAAACAGACCAGTGCTATAATCACTGAGCCAATCAGCCCCCAGGGTACGGAACACAGTGCCATGGCTGGACACCTTCCATTCCAACAGCCAGTAGTGTGCTGTGTACAATCTCATGTTGGCAAACTTGTGCTAGCGATGGTGGTGCACTGCATTTCCATTGTGTACAGTGTGGTACTCATCTGCTAATGAAATACATACTGTATTTTATTTTCACTTAATATTCTTTTAATATATTTGAATTAACTTTTATATTTTATAGTTTTAAGTTTTTAGGCAAAAGTAATTAAAATAATAAATATTATGCCTCTCCTGTATGAGAAACCCTAAATATAAATAAAAAGCACAATAAAAGTCAGACAATAGAAAAAAAGAGGGAGGAGGGATAGATGGCAGGGAAAGAAATACAACCAGCAGAGAAGACAGGGCACAGCGAAGCACAAAGACTGAAGGTGTGCTACGTACTTGTACCAACTCCTCACAATGCATATAATCATTACGCTCTCTAAACATGCACTAATAATAGTTAAAAATTATAAAAAAAAAAATGAAGTGAGACAGGCACCAAGGCAAGGGCCTGTGAGGACACGGAGAAGTTCACTATATGCAGCCGAAGGAGAGTTTGTCCTGACATCAGCCTTGCTGGCACTATGATACTGGACATTTCAGTCTCTGGAATTGTGAGTAAATACATTTCTTTTGTTTAAAGCAAAAAATGTTATGTTTCCAAGGGCAGGCATAAATGAATCAACATTATAGGTTTGCATAAAACATTGACTTTTAGGGGTCCCATCACCTAATAATCTTGAGAATACTGTTATGTGATAAGAATTTTGCACTTTAAATGAAGAAGGAGCTGGGCATGGTGGTGCACCCCTGTAACCCCAAAATTTGGGAAGTTGAGGCAGGAGGATTGCTGTGAGTTCCACGCTAGCCTGGGCTACATAGTGAGTTCAAAGCCAGCCTGAACTACCTCGAGAGGCCCTGTATCAAGAAAAAGGAAAAAAAAAAAAAAAAAGAAAGAAAGAAAGAAAGGACCTGGTCTATGGGATCCCCATGGTCTCTTTTCCAGAATGTTTTATTCTTAAATTATTTGCAAATTCTTCACATTTCATCCCCTAGATTCAGAAAAAGTAAAGGATATATTCACAAATACCAATTTATTGAGAAACTCAAGTATTTATCCCATTGTTTGTGTGGCAATTTTTCTATCTTCCAGACTGCAATTATATCCCATTCAAGGACACTTGAACACACACAAAATGTAATTTTGATCTTTTTGACTTGAATTACCAGAGCATTTCCTCCTTTATTCCTTTATATTAGAAACTCTATTCATGAACCTAAGTTAGGAAATTTAATTTCACTGAAAACATCAATGTAACTATATAAAGGGTATTTGTGCCCCCAATTGTAAGATATAAGCACTATTTGCCTGTGGAAAGTCAGGTTTCGTTTTTTCAGGGCGTGAAATGTGAGATAACATTTTTAGGGAGTACAAAGTTTTCTCATTTTCCTGCCTCCACATTTAGTTCCTTGTATTCTGAAGCTAAAATATGAATCATTCAGGACAGATTGATGAGTTGTGTGGGAATCTTACTTTTTAATCCATTAATAATGATCATTAGAAAATCATTACCATATATATATATATATATATATCTAATAACACATAAAATGTGCTGCTTCTCCATTTCTTTGGTCATGTAATATATTCTTTTCTCCTTTTTTTTTTTTCTCTTTGCTATTTTAAGAAGAGACATCAACAAATGGTTACCCCAGCATTGCTAAAGTGGTCAAATATTGCTGTGTTCTTGCTGACAGAAATCTAAGTGGAATACTCTGGGTGCTCAATCTGAATTACTAGCAAGCTATTTTATATTCACTAGTGATTTTTATATATCTGGGGCTCAGAATGTATTGTCTACATTTCTACCCTTGGAAAATATTTTGACAGTTACTGAAAATGTTTCTTTTTTAAGGTCTTTATTTGGAGATCTGGGAGAAAATAGATTAGTTTGGATAATCAGACGATCTATAAAATATACTAGTCATATAACATGTCCTATTTGTTTGCATAAACAGTACATGTATTCATTGCAGAAAATCCCAAAGCCACAGATAATAGGAACAAATTGCTTGTGGCATGTGGAGAGATTACCACAATAAATTATTGCACACAGCAGAATATATAGTCAGAAACTTAGTTAATAATCATTCTTCTCTTCTTAGAGAAACATTCTTCTTACTTTATGTAAGGAAATGAAGAGAAATTGCTGAGCTACCAGTGGGTGATTCCTGTATCCACCTGCTGTGCTTGAGGGACCAATTAGTTTGAACTGTGCTTGAGAAGCAAGAGGAGCCTGTTCTTGTCGGAGAGTCTTAGAGAAGTCCCTGGGACTTGAGGGAGAAATGGAAGAAAGGGAGGTAGTCAGACTCTAACCTAGGCTTACTGAGGCCAGATTTAAGTCATTGCTCCTGTACTGGTCAGCTTTCTCACTGCTGAGTCAAAAGAGCCCCACCCAAATTTAAAGAAGGAGATGTTTAATTTAGATCATAGTTTCAGGGATTTAGTTCATTCATGGTCAGTTGGATTTCAGGCAGGAACATCATGTCAGAATGGTGTGGCAGAGCCAAGCCGTCTGCTTCAGGGTGGCCAAGAAAAGTGCAAGGAAGAGACACACCCTTTCAAGGTACACCCCGGGTGACCCACATCCAACTGGTCCTGCCTCCTAACAGCGCACTCAGCCCTCACTGGGGAGCATGGCACCCCTGTATTCCACTCACCTCTGCAGGAGTCTGAATCTAGTCAAAGTGTTGATTAGGATTAATTGGCACAGCTCCTAACCACTGTATGACTTTGGGTCAGTTAACAACCTCTCTGGGCACCAGCTTTTCCATTTATGAAGTGAAGAGGGTGGGCAAAGGGAGACTTAAAGGTGGGGAGAAGATCACAGGAATCTCTATTGCGTTGTTCCTACTGACTTAGTTGGGAAGATGGGCGTCAGAACGCGTTGTATTTCTATTCTGTCAGAGTGATGGGGAGAAGAGTGAGACAAGGGTGAAGAGGACCTTTAAAAAGGGCTTAGCCAAAAGTCTGATCTGGTCTAATACCCTCGTTCAGGATTTAACCCTATGCCATCCCACATGATGGTCTCCAGCTATGTGCTGCTGACCTTTCACCATGTGACCAGTCCAACCCGAGATGCACTGTAAGTATGAAACACATTGTAGGTTTTGAAAACTTTGTACACAAATATAAAATATCTCAACAATTTATTTCGCTTTCAATTTTTTGAGACAGGATCTCACTATGTAGCTCAGCCCGGCCTTGAAATCACTGTGTAGTCTAGGCTGACCTTGAACTCGTGGTAGTCCTCCTGCCTCAGCCTCTTGAGTGCTGGGACTATAGGTGTGTATGAACATGCCTGGCTCTTTGGTGGTTTTTTTTTTTTTTTTTTTTTTTTTTTTTTTTTTTTTTTGAGATAGAGGCTCCCTGTGTAATTCAGGTTGGCCTTGAACTCGTGGTGAGCCTCCTGTGCTAGCTTCGAGAGTGCTGAGATTACAGGTGTGTGCCACCACACTTGGCTTTCAACAATTTTAAAATATTCACTGAACACTAGAACAATAAGTGGATTAAATGAAAATAGTATTATACATTTATTTTACCTGTTGCTTTTAAAATTTTTTAATGTAACAAGTAGAAATTTTAAAGTGAGCTATATGGCTTACATTCTATTTCTACTGCCCAGCGGTGATCTGGTATATGAAGTCATTGAAATATACTTAGGGAAAATGTGTGATCAATAATTTCTACAGGGCTATGGAAGATTTTAACAATTGTAAGAATGGTCAAGTGAAACATCTGTCATCAGAACCTAGATACTTACCAGATCAAAGCAGGAAAATAGGAGTAACTAAAATACTTGAAGGTAAGGAGTAACACCAGGTGTCCTAGTGATGGACGAACCTGTGCTTCCACAAGACAGAGCAGTTCACAAGGAGTCTGACTGTGGAGAAACATGCCAGTCGCACTGTAGTGTTTGATTCTTTTAATCGAGGCGTTCTACAGACTACCTGCAACTGCATTAAGAAAGAAGGTAGGAAAGGGCTGGGGGTAGGAAGCAAGATGATTTACAAGGCATATTTATTGACTTTATAGATTGGCCTCACAAAGGAAGGAGTTGTACAATGTACTCATTGTGTCAATCAGTGACTACGACTCTGATAAACTAAATAGCAACTCTTCTTCCTGGAAAATTTCGCTTACCTCATACTAATGAATCATTTACTTTCAGAAAATAGTACATTTACTGAAGGCTCAGTTTAGTCCCTGTAATTAAATTCTGTGAGCAGTGTAGGGTCAGATTTCATGGTAACAGGACAGAAGGGACACTAAAACTCTAAAAGCACACTGAAACACCCCACACACCCAGCCATAACTTTTCATGGTCTTCATTTTTCCAAGGTTCAGAGCACCTCTTGATGGCAATACCTCTCCCCTGAACATTTTCTTCTCTGTTGCCTGCTGGTGATGTGAGGTCTGAGGACTTCTGTTATCTCTCTGACCTCTCTCTTGAAGGGAACAGTGCCGTACTGATTGAGGAGCAAAGGTTGTGGCCTGTAGCGAACATCTGGGGCAATACTTTGCTATGTGATGTGCATAGTAGGCTTGCAATAAATCATAGTAATTATTACTTTATTGCCTTTGGCTGAATATTTTCCTCCAGTCCAGGTTTAAAATTAAGTTTCCTTATCATGTGTTATGGATTACATCTATTCCTTTCATTTCAAATGTGAACTCTTTATTGTCAGAGGAATGCAGCATGCATATCTGTGGGTGCAGAGTGTAAGCATTTTCAATGTTGTCTAGGCCGGACAGGTTGGGTAACACACACAAAGGCTTACTTCTTCCAAATCTACCTCCATTGATGTCAATGCACCTCTTCATTTTTGCCAAGTACAGTGTCAAAGATGTGTACCGAGGCCCTCTCCTGTCCTTCCTGTCCATACACTGCGGACTTTATGAATAAATGCAGACCAGGATGCTAATAAATCACAACATGAGTTGGTATGTCTTTGTCTAAGAGTTCTAGGGAAGCACACGAGTCTGATGATGGGGTCAAGATAACTTTCTTTGAATGACACAAATTTGAGAAAAGATATGTTGACAGGCCTTAGCTGCTGGGCTTTGTGTAGGTCATTACCTCTTTGGCTTAGCTCCTTTATTTGTAGACTGACCATTGTGGACTTTATTTAAAGACTTCCCAGAGCTACCCGGATGAACTTGTAGAAAGCCACTGGGGCGTGTAGCATGGCAAAGCTCACAGCATCTTCCTATGTGTTCAAATGAAAGGGTGTTGTTGAAAGCATGATAGTCAGAATAGATTGATAACCTTAAAAATTTCACGTTCATGATAAATTTCAACAACAATGTTAATTCTGTGCTATGTGAGTCAAACCTTGTCATCATGACCAGCCTCACATATGTGATACTACTTTTGCTGCTGAAATGACTATTTATTGATAGCTTTAGTCATCAAAATCTTGTTGATTTTTAATAGACTACAAAATAAAAAGCTATTTGTTTATCAGGACTAAATACATGCACAATCCTTGCTTGTTGTAAAAAAATTTAACCACAGAGAAAGTGAAGATTATTAAAATCACCCTGAATTCTGGTTACCTAGAAATAATAATTTTTCAAAATTTGGTTAGAATCCTAGTGGATGTGAATTTACTAATTAGATGAAATAGTAAATATTGACTTATAACTTACTTTTTGAAAAAAAATTTAAGAAAGGGTCTTATTTGCCCCGTTGTGCAGGCTAAACTTGAAATTTCCATCCTCCTGCCTCAGCCTCTCAGAGTGTGGGGGTTACAGGTTTGTACTTGAAAAGCTCTGCAATTTACTACACTAGCTTTCTTTAGTAGTGACTGTTAACTTAGACTAACCTTTTGTAATGGCCGTATTGCATTGTATTGTGGTTCAATGAGACCTTACCATTACATGTTTGTTTATTCATTTCATGATGGACATTCACACTATTCCTAATTTTCCACTATTCTGAATAGCAGTGTGATGAATGTCAAGTTGTACCAAGGCTCACATGTGTTCGAGCACACTCAGATCACACGGGGAGCAGACTCATTCTCTTAGACAGGCGATGAAGAGGTGGGCAGTAGATGTAGTTTGATAGTCAGGCTTTCCCTGCAATATCCCAATTTCTGGTTTGCAATAGATGTGCACATTAAGATCCTTATTTTCCAGAAAGATAGAAACTTACAGTTAATCATTGTGACTAAAAATTAATTCCATGCTATTAGAGACGAGAAGGTAAAATAAAGTATGTTTCCTCAGCTGAAACTATTACAGTTGTTCTTGTTAAACCACTCTGGATACACATAATAAAACATGCATTGGCAGCTTATTTCATTTTAATAGGAAGGCTTATTGTCTTTCATGTTAAATGCTCTTCTTTGTTTTACTTCAGTTAATAATACCTCAGACTTGGGGCTGACACCATCTCTTCTTGTTAAACAATGACTATAATTTGTCAGGGTTTGGGTCAGGTGAATGAAAATAAAAGCCAAACATTTCTGTACATTTAAAAGATTAACTTAAAAATTCAAATTCCAAAGCGGACTAGTAGAATGTTGTAAAGTAATTCTCAAAGATTTGTTTGGGGAATGAACTTGTAGAATGTTTTCTCTTCTATCCCAGAACCTCATAGAGTGCTTGCGACATAGTGAGAACTAAATAAATATTTCTTGAAAAAATGAGTGAATGAATGAAGCCATTTTCAATCTGCAGCTTGAATACTGGCAAATATCTGAACCAGTGGAGCAAGTGATTTATACAATTACACATTTGGATTGCCATAGAATTCATTTTTCTTTAAATTTTTAAATTTATAATGCCATATAACAAGCGCACAGTGTGATGTTCTAATATATTGTATAGTGGTCAAGTTAGGCTGATTAACATACATGTCACTTCAGGCATTTACTAATTTTTTGTGATGATAATAGTCATATCTTCTTTTCTAACTATCTTGAAATGTAGAATACATTCTATTAGCTATGTTTGCTGTAATGTGCAATAGACCACCAGAGTTTATTTTTCATATCTCAACTTCATATCCTTGGACAAACTCTATCTCCCTTCCTAACCTCTGTGTGTTTGTCAACTGAAAAAAGTACTTGAGAAAATCAACTTAATAAAGAAAAAGTTTTATTTTGGCTCATGATTTCAGAGGTTTCAGTCCATGGTCTCTTGGCTGAGTTGCTTTGGGCCGGCAGCTATGAGGTACATTGTGGTGGGAGCATGTGGCAGACAAATCCCCTCATGGTGGCTAGAGAGTAAAAAGAGATAACAAGGAAAATATCACGAAGGCTGCACACCTGATGACCTAATTTCCTTCTATTAGGCCCCATCTCCTAAAGGTTTCATCATCTCCCTGTAGCACCTAAGGCAGGGGACCAAGTTGTCATATAAATGGAGCACATTCAAGATACAAACTATAGCATGCTGGTTGCCACTACTCTACTTTTGACCTCTGTGACCTCAACTTTTTTAGATTCCACATACGATATAGATCGTGTCATATTTGTCTTTCTGTACCTGACTTGACATATCCTCCAGTTCATGCGTGAGTTGCAAATTACAGGATTTCATTCTTTTTATAACTGAGTAGTATTTCAGTGTATATGTGTATCACATTTTCTCCATCCGCTCATTGATTGACGGACACTGCAGTCATGTCTGTTTCTTATTTATTGCGATTAGTACTGTAATGAATACAGGAGTGCAGATGTGTCTTCTATAGACCGATTTCATTCGCTTTAGATGTAGACTCAGCAGTGGGATAGCTGGATTGTGTGGGAGTTCTATTTTTAATTTTTTGTGGAACCTTCCATACTGTTTTCCATAATGACTGTACTAATTTGCATTTCCACCAATGGTGGCTAAGAGTTCTCTACATGCTCTCCAGCATTTTGTTTTGTTTTGTTTTGTTTTTCTTGTCTTTTTGACAATAGTCACCTTAAGTGGGGTGAGGTGATATTTCCTGTGGTTTATTTTTTATTTTTTATTTTAAAGACAAAAGAATGGAGACATATGAACCAGAATAAGCCATAAACAATACCAAAAATACAAAATTATACAGATTATAGTAGGGAATTAGCACTGGATGCTGTATTACATAATGTTATCTTCACATTAGTTAATACATAAACATTAAAGGAAATACCAAATTATAGAGAAGACAGTAGGGAATTAGCACTGGATGCTGTATAATATAAAGTTATCTTCACTTCTGTTAATACAAAAACGATTGAGGAAGTACAAGTTATAGAGAACATAGAAGGGAATTAGCTCTGGATGCTGTCCTACATAATGTTACCTTCACCTTTGTTACTCAGTTACACAGATGATGGCCCATTTGATCTTTCAGTTTTTCTCCTCCCTCATCTCCGTTGCCCTACCACTCAGTCAGTCATCTTCCCTGTGATAATAACTGTACTCCTGGGTTTATCTATATCCTTGGACTCTCGCCTTGGGAAGAGATATAGCTGCCTCAGACTATACTATAACATACATGGGTGTATACAAACTGCCATGGTCAGAGGTGGAAAAGCACCTATGCTCACAGCGGACCACCTGGCTCCATCCCATCACTGAGCTATGGGTGGGGCCGGGTACAGCCTGTGGGGCGCCCTCAGCATGGCCCACAATGGAGCAGCCATGGGGCCCACAGCAGAGCAGCTGCGGGGCCCACAGCGGAGCAGCATCGGGGCACATGCCCCCTTCAGAGTGTCCTTGGTGACCCATTCGGCTCTGTCCCATTGCCTCGATGCCAGAGGCCCTTTCTTCTCTTCCTCCCTCCTCCTGATCTCCAGTATTACCGTTCCCCACCCTTGCAGCTGGGCATTGGATGAACTTACGATGCTTGGTATGAGGGCTTGAAATCTCCCCAGCCCATTCTCACTGTGTTAGTTCAGGGTATGAACTGAGTTTAAAGATTAGTTCTAGAATAGAGTTGGAGGATTTCCTTGGGTTTGCTGTATAGAGTATGCTGTTGTTTTTCAGACTCCCGGTCTGCTGCTTTTCACCTAATTTGCTGCTATGGGTTCATGCAAGGTTCATATATGCAAGCTGTAAGGAGACCCTCTTGGTGCTCACATTAATAGTTTGGGGTGAGTCCTGAAGACTGTGGATTCATCCCATTGTTGCCAGGAACAGGCGGTGCTTGCTCAAGCTGCTGAGAACTCAAGGTGCTCCCAGAGAGAGTGCAGGGTGGGAGCTGAATTCCAGCAACCCAGCTCGTGCTTTCTACCTGATGTTGGAGTGAGAAGGGCGTGGAGCCACGCGATCCACCTCCATCTGCATCTCCCTCCCGTTGCATTGCTGGAGCCCCCATCTGCTCCTCGGCTGGATCCCTGGGAGCTGCCGTGGCTGGCCGCCGAGGTTCCCCGCTGCTCTCCCCCGGTAGCAGCTCACCCAGCGGAGAGGCAGGAGACCACTGCCTCAGGGCAGGTGCAGAGCTGGGCGTGGTGGGCTGTGTACTAGTTGCATTGATTCTCTCCAGGTGCTGATTAGGAAGATTGCCACAGGGTGGGGACTCTGCCCCAGTGGCTGTCGTAACTTCTTATTCTCACACTGGGTTCGACAACTGCTCCCCACCACCACTGCCTCCTTTCCTGGCTGTGCCCTCCCCTCTCCAGCCCTGGACCAGCTCTAGGAACTCCGCTCTCGCCTGACCGAGTCGGGAGTCTTCCGTGAGCATGGGTCTCCGAAGCTGAAGCTGCGAACGCTGAAATGAGGGCACGGGCCATGGGTGTGCTTGGAGCGGTGACTTCCTCCTTCTCTCCTTCCGACTGCGCCATGGTGGATCTCTGATCCTTTCCTCCAGCAGAGATTTTGTTTAGTCTTCAATTCCCCTTTCAGATCCTTCCTGAGTTCAGGATACCCACCTCTTTCCCTTCTGCCCTTCACATGTTGCTACATTCCTATATTCCTTTGTCTGAATGGCATTCCTCTGGGAAGTTCTCTCTCTGCTGCCTACCCGGTTGCCATCTTGAAGTCCTCTCATAAAATTTATTTAGTTATTTGTTACTTTCTAATGAATTGAGCATTACATTTCTAAAGTTCTGAAATGGCCAACAGACCATAGAAAGATACCACTGTAGGCTCTTGCTTGAAACCAACAGCTACAGAAAACTGCTGGCCCTGATTCGGGGCCGATTCCCATGGTTTTTGATGTGTTCCTTGATGGTTAGTGATATTGAACCTTTCTTTCATATATCCCCTGGCCAATTGTATGTCTTTTTTTCCACTTGTTCTCAGAAATGAAATGACTGTTTTCCACTAAACATGATTTACAAGTTTGATCATTCTCAAGATCTGTTGTTTATGGAAGAGTTGGAAAACTGTGCCCTTGAACCAAATCCAAACTGTTGTCTGTTAATACAGCTTGTGTTAAGCATGATTTTTAAAACATTTTAAGTGGTTGAAAACCATCAGAAGAGTAATGTTTTGTGACAGGTACACATTATATATGATTTAAATTATTGTACAATTTAAATTAAGCATTGGTGTCCTCACTATTTTATATATCACTTATAGTTGCTTTTGTATTGCAGCGGTGAAACTAGGTAGAGTCCCGCAAAGCCTAAACTAGTTACTGTCTGGTCTTTTACAAAAAGTGCCAACTCCTAGTTCAGATGTAAAACTGCTTAATAGAGACAGAAAACATTTACTTATGAACTGTACTGAATGCTAGAGCAGCCTACTGCATTGACAGGTCACGCTGGCAAAGGGAGGTCAAAATTATATTTTTATTTTGTTAATACCTTGAGAAATTATAGTAGTAGCACCTTTTCTTTTCTCTTTCATTACTCCTCATTGAAAAGACCAAGCCTATGCAGTGCAACAATGTCATGTGAAATCGCATCAATACAACATATTATCACATGCCCAGATGCTTAGCATCTTCTTGTACCAGGGCTAACAATTCACCTTTCTCCCTTCTGGACCCCCAGGCTTCCCTGCAGGCCCTGCCTGAACTGTAGTCCTCTAGGCTGGCAACACTAGCATTCCCCTGCAAAATCTGAGAAAGGATTTTAAAAACTAAGTCCTTGGATCTTCAGTAAAGAATTGAAAAAGTTTATCTTTACTCTCAATGTATGAAATTGTTGAATTCTTATTTCCATTATAGGTTTGAGATTTTTATTTTTATGAGTTTTATTCTCTTCCATAACAGAAATGCTTTTTTTCACCACATTTTCGGGTGAAACCAGAATCACACTGGAAGGAAATAGTTTAATTATTTTTATTGCAAAGAGAAAGGGAGGGATGTTTGAACAGGCATGTATCCTGTATCCCTGACATCACACCATGCCGGGGTCTCTCCAACTTTAACTTGCTATTACCTACTGTCTCTGTAGGGTTCTTTAGAGAGGTAGAACTGATAAGATATATGTAGCTGTTATGTTTAATTACTTTATTTTTCAAGGGTTGGCTCCTGAGATTGTTGGGGCTGCCAAGTAGGAAATGCGCAGGGTGGGCCAGTAGGCCGGAAATTTCAATGAGAGATGATATAATCTTGCACCCAAAGGCAGCCTGAGACAGAAATCATTTCTTTTCAGGGGACCTTAGACTTTGAAAGCCTCAGCTGATTGGATGAGGCTCATATATATTGTGAAAGTTATTAAACTGTTTCAAAGTCTAAAGGTGTATATGTTAAGCGTATGCATGACACATGTAACGCTTTTTTCTTCAATGAATTCTGTCAATTTCATTTTTAAATTTAATGGTAGCATGGCTTTAAAGTCACAGGAATTTAGAATACTATTGAAATATTGAATTTGACTCCTTAGGATCTCTCTATTTAATCAGCTTATGTAGATTCAGTGAATTTATGAAGGATATGATAACGCAATAGAAAAATCATGACACTCTAGGAATCCATGTCATAATCCTGAAACTTGTGGCTGTTTTACTTTACATGGTGTCTTAGTTATTTTTCTCATTGCTGAGACAATACCTGATATCTAAAGTTAAACTGGGAAAGGTTTATTTGCTTTGCAGTTTGTAGAGGATTCAGTCCATAATCAGCTGGCTCCAAGGCAGGGTGGATGGCAGAGGGGCAACAGTTGATGGTGGGGGAAGCAGCAAACAACAAGGGAGGGAGGGACAAGCCTCTTTCTGCTCCTATATTGTTTGCAGGCTACCTGCCCTAGGGTGGTATAGCACTTACACCCCTAATCCTAGCCAGAACTCTGCCAAACCAATGAGTGAACTGATTTATTAATCACACACCCTTGACCCCAGCATCACACACTCCAGATACAGCCTCTTCAGAAAATTCTGACTCCCCCCATGACTGCATGAGGCTTTGGGGGGACATCTAGACACAAACCATGACATATGGCAAGGGAAACCAAGGTTACTAATCAACTGACCCTAAAATAGGAAGATTCTCCCAGAGTAACCAAACTGGGCCCATGGTAACCACGTCTTTAAATGTGGAAGATGGAAGCAGAAGAAGTCAGAATGGTAAGATGTGCTGTGGACTGAATGGTCCCTTTCACCCCTGCAAATTTGTATGTAGAGATCCTCCTCTGCAATGTGATGGTATTTAGAGGTGGGGCTTTGGGAGAGAGATAATTAGGTTCAGATAGTATCCTGAGAGTGGAATCCTTGTGGTGGAGTTAGAACCCTTGAAAGAAGAGAAAGCACTGATTTTCCTTCCTGTCTCTCTGCTGTGTGAAGACACAGTGAGAAGGTAGCCATCTCCAAGCCAGGCAGTGTGCCCCTACCAGAGCCTGACCATGCCTGCACATTGACTTTGGACGTCCCACCTCTGGAATGTGAAGAGGAAATGTGTGTTGTTTGGGTTACCGAGTCTGTGGTATTCGTTATGGCAGCTTGAACTGACCAAGACATCCTGCGAGAAGGACTTGACCTAAAACTACTGCCTTTGAAAAGAAGGAAGTAAATCACAAAGTAAAAATCAGCCATCTCCAGAAACTGGATGTTCACGCAGACCCATCAGAAAGAAGCATACTTTGCTGATACCTTGAGTTTTGCTGGTAAGTGAGACCACGCTCATAATTATGCTTTAGAGAATTGTAAGATAATCCACTTGTATCAGGTGCTTTAATAACTGGCACAAGCTTGTAATTACAGCACTGTAGGAGGCTGAACCAGGAGGATTGCAAGTTCAAGCTGAACCTAGGCAACTTAGCAGTTTAGCAAAACTCTATCTCAAAATAAAAAATAAAAAAAACAGGGCTGGGGATATAGCTCAGTGTGAAGGCCCTGAGTTCACCCTCCTGTACTACAAACAAACAAACAAACCCAAGAAAGAGACTAAGTTAGTGTTTTTTTAAGCCGTAAAAGAGTGCAACTATTTGCCGCAGCAGCAATAGACAACAAATCCAGAAGCCAGCAGGGCTTAGTACTTTCAGCAAATTCAAATGTATTAAATTTCAAGCTGCAGTTATTAAAACTAGAGATACAGGTGTGTTGAAAACATTTCTAGGGCATGTCTTTTGCAAGACATCAAAGCCTACAATTTTTTCCTGCTACTTTCAGTGTGGAGCCTTTACTTCAGACACTGCTAAGAGAACCTCATTGGTGCTATTACTTAAGCATTATGGAATAATTTATAAGGGGGAAGTCAAGATTTTATTTGCAGCTAATTTCTACATGCATATTTCAGAACAAAACATTAGCTTTTGTGATCTTTTCATTTTTGCTTTTTTTTTTTTTTTCAGACAAGGTCTCTCTATGTACTACATGCGGGCCTTGAACTCACTATGTAGCCCAGGCTGGTCTTGAACTCATGGTGATCCTCCTACTTCAGTCTCCCCAATGCTGGCATTACAAGTGTACTGTGACCTTGATATAAATTAATGTTCAAAGAAGTGCTATCTTTTCTTGGCTTCTAAAAACAGAAAGAAGATAATTGCATAAAATCCAGTAAGTTAGATGGGTTTAGTGACACCTACCTATAATATGCTGAGGCAGAAAGATTGCCAGTCTGGGCTACAAAGTGAGTTCAAGGCTAAACTGAACTACACAGTGAGATGCTGTCTCAAAAAACAAAGCAAAACAAAACAAAACAACACTCTAGAATTTAGTAATGCTATAATAGCCATACTTACTTCATTCTAAGGAGATATTTAAGTTTTCTAAATATCCTGTGAATTATTTTATGTTACAAGTAAAGAAAATGAGACGCAGTGTTCACAGTGGTGCTGGTGCCAGTTTGAACAGAGGCAGGCTGACTCCTGAGATAGTGAGTTAAAGCACTTGATACTATTATACCTGACAACTAAATTATGTCCTTAATTGTAGGCTTAACAAAACAGTTTTAAAAGGAGGAAGAGCGATTCTCAGCAGTATTCTAAAATTATCTATTTATCTGTCAATCTATCCATCTTCATCTGTTATCTATCATTACCATTTATCCAGCCACCCATTGACCAATCTCCTTTGGTCTGGTTGGAGGAAGAAGATCCCTAATCAAATAACCTGGGGCTAGAAATCATGAAGGAAGTGAACAAAGGTTTTCTTTCTTCCTACAATCTCTTTTGTTTTCCGAGTCTTTTAAGAAAAGAGAGTTTTCCCCAAATTTAAAAATAAGTTATTCCCAAATTCCTTTCTTACCTACTTTCTCTCCATCCATGCAGGAATAAAAAAAACCGTCATTTTTGGAGTTTGTCAACCAAAGTCCTCTATATCACCCTGAAAGAGGCACCACAAGTTAATGGGTAGTTCATTAAAGCAGAAACCAAAGACACAGATTCAAATCCTTCCATCGATGTAAAATTAAATGTCTTCAGTGGTAGTCTTCTCATTTGGGAAATGTGGGCACTTATAGCTCCTTTCCTATATTTTTTTGTGGGTTAAATAAAATAACAGCATGTGCATAAGGTAGGTGCTCAGCCTCAGTATGCTCCTCACCCACTTCTCTGGTCTTTCCTCCAGAGTGTCTTCTGCATTCTAGACCCAGAGCTGCACTCACTAGTGCTGTGCCCTATGGTAAGTTTCTTAATCTCTTTGATCTTAATTTCTTGATCTATCTTATCTACAAAAAGAGGAATTTGACTCCCTTGAATAGTACTGTACCCATCCACTTCTCTTTCTGTTTTTCCCTCTGTAGTAGATAAAAATATTTATGATTTTTGAAAACCAAATCACTATTCAGTTAATGATAGACCGTTAATCTTCATTAAGTTGTTTAACTTGAAATTTGTTGTATAATTAATAGCAAAGCCCTTTATATGCATTCTCACTGAGACACATGCTATTCATAAATTTGGATTTCTTCTTGTGTGTCTAACGCTCGATCAGTGGCTTCTCATTTCCTTAGAGCAGTACAGTTTGCTTAATGAAGGCTTCCTGTGATGCTTGCCTGTCCTCTAACCTCATCTGAAACCTCTTTGTTTCTCTTTACTTTGCTTTTTCCATATTTCACAAAACCATTCCCTCCTTCCGCTCTCTCTTCTGTGGTCAAATTCTCAACCTTCCAATCTTACCCCAACAGTCACTTTCTCCAGGGAGAATTTTGTTGTCCTCATAGTTTTCTGTCCAACTACACCAATTGTCATGCCATCCACACTTGATTCTTGCTCATTATTTTTTCCTTCATGGTATTTGTCTCAATTTCAATTAAATTCTTATTGGAGTAATTGTTTGGTATCCATTTCCTTGAAAAGTTGCATATTATTGATAACTGTACCCACTGCTTTTAGATACTAAGGTATGTCTGCATTTGGAGATAGGGTGTTTAAAAGGTAATTAAAATGAAGTCATCTGGTATGTACATGGTTTGTTTATATATTGCATTGATGAATAAAGGATATTTTGGCAAATAATAGAACTGAGACTTGAACTGAGAGTAAGAGGTTAGGTAACATCTTCATATCAAGCAGATGTCCAGTGGCAAAGCCAGCTCTTGGATCGAAGACCTTAAAGCTGAGGTTCTTGCTTAAATATATTCTTTTTCACTTTTGAGAATGACTGATTTATTTGAAAAGTCTAATAACATTATTACTGAGACAAGTATTTTTTAAAATTTATTTTTAAATGGCTAAATACATATTTATGTAAATCCATGATACATATTTATGATGTACAAGTTGATGTTTTCATGTATGGGTACATAGTAGAGTGGCCAAATCCAGTTAACTAACCCATATTGCCTCATGTGAGGTATCAGTTTTTGACATTGTCAAAAATAAGTCCTTTATACAACCTCAAGTGAAGTTGCCTCAAGGGGAAAATACTTTTAAGAACGGGTAAGGTGATAGCATGATGATGGTCCTTAAACTATTATCACAGGAATGTGATCAGAGAAGGGCAGAAGGAAACCTTGATCCTCCTTACTAAAACTGAGGGGCTCCGTAATGGTTCTTCCTATTATGAGAAGTGTGTGAATGGGAATTTCAAAGAGTTCCTAGATGATTAGCTCAAGAATGTAGTTAGTTGGGGCTTCAAAGCTTTGCTTTTTCTAAAAACTCTGTAGTAAGCAACCATCAGCTTACATGTGATATGCACAAATCGTCATGCTTGGACATCAGTGCTGCCCCTCTCAACTGCTGAGCCAACTTCTAAGAGTCAGTTCCTATGCAGTCAGTGGTCACATAAGATGATGATACCGGTTTTCTAGGACTGTTATCCCAAGATACTATGAACTGGGTGGCTTAAACAGACATGTGTCTTCCCACAGCGCTGGATGCTACAGATCTATGTCAAGTTGCAGGGCTGATTTCTTCCACGGCCTCTCTCACTGACTGGTAGATGGCTGTCTTCTCCCACTGTGTTCGCATGTGCATGTATTCTCATCTCTTCTTCTTAACTAATCCTATTGGCTGCACACATATAAGCTCATTTTACTTAATGACTCTTTTAAAGCCCTATCCCCAAATGTAGTCATCCCTTGGTATGAACTGGGGGTCAGTTCCAGGACTCTGCCACAGACACCAAAATCCACTTCCTTATGAGTGTATACTTTAGATTGCCTCTGGATTATTTCTAGTACCCCAAACAATACTTAGATAGTTGTTCTACTGTACTGTTTAGAAAATAATGACAAGAAAAAAATGTACAAGTTTAGTTCAGAGTTTTTTTCCAAATAGTTTTGATTTGTGATTTGCTAAATCTGTGAATATGGAATACCCAGATAAAGAGCGTGTATTATAGAGTCATAATCTGAGGTGCCAGAGATTAGGATTCAACAAAGAAATTTGAGAGGGGATACAACTCATCCCTTAATAGTGATATTCATATTAATTAAGAACTTCTTAGCCACAGATTCAGACCTATTGGAATAGAGGGTAGCCATGGTTTGGGCCAAGCACTGAAGGCCCCCTGCTATCCTTTATTTGCTAGGATGCGGGGTGATAGATGAGCAGCTGCACTGGGGCAGGGGGAGGACACTTAAGTGACTAGGAGCAGCAGCTCTTTAACAGCTGGTAGAGAACTACTTCAATATTTTTAAAAGAAGTATGGTTATTTAAGGGCAAGTCGGATGAATGTCTATGCTGGCTGTGTACATGGGGTTAAGCCATCTATTTCAAGTGCACCAAGTCTGACTCCTTGGAGTCATTGCTAAAGTTGAACTCAGTCAGTCAAGATGGGGTGAGGGATCCTACATGTTATGATTTGGGGTTTTGCAAGGGGAACAATATAGTACAGGACACATATTTTATAAGATTATTTATAATAGTCACAAAAAGAATCATATATAGAGTGCAGGCAATCTGTCCACACACTAAAAATCAAAGAACCCAGTTGGGGGGTCTGGATCCCTCAGAAATGCTCTGCACGAGTCCAGCTGAAGACCTAGAGCCTGTAAAAATTTTTCCCATGAGTCCAACTGGTGGCCTAGAGCCCATGACAATGTCTCCCTGCAGGCCCGTTTCATGGATCTGTGCTGGGAAGGCCCAAAGGTCAGTGATGAAAACTAGAAAGTCTGTGGGGGTGGGCTGAAGGATTTGTGCTAGCAGGCTAAGTGATCTGCACTAGGGCCAGGAAGTGATGCTCAAAGAACCAGGACTGCCCCCAAAAATACCACAGCCATCCTCAGCAACAGTGAGGTCTTGAGCTGCTCCAGTGATGACGAAAGCTGAGTTCCCATCAAGAAGGCCAAAGCCAACATGACAAGCTTCTCCAGGAGACTGAGCAGTGCACCATCTTCCCTTCTGCAGCCAGGAAGCAAGCTCAAATTGAGGACCAGCACTCCCCCAGTGAACCGTAGCCATTCTCAGCAACAATGAGGTCCTGAGCTCCTCCTCTGATGAGAGAAACCAAGTTCATCAGGAAAGCCAGCATGACACAGTACTCTACAGAATAGCCCAAGAGAACCAGTAGCTCCCTAACAGCTTCCCAACAGCTTCTACCAGCTCCCAACAGCCTCTCCTCTTCCTCTCCAGTTCTACGTTTTATGCTACCAGCAACAATCCTTGGCAGGTCTCCCACACCTGGCACGATGCCAGTTCACTTCAGCTGGGTGTTACAGGTTGACCACTAGTTGTCAATCCAGCATACTACATTCAAAGTACAAGCCGGAAGAATTTCTCTTTTTTTGACTTGCCAGAGTCTTAATGGTTTTCTTCTGAACAGTGGGGTGGCAGGTGAGCTAGGAACTGGGGGAAATGCTCGTTAAAGAGCAGGCAGGGGCTGAGGACAAGGCAGCTTCAGAAGGTGGCGATGAGTGGGCAAGGTCAGAGAGAAGCAGAAGGCTGAGTTAGCAGTTAAGATGCTTTTACATGGATTCAGACTTGAGTGGATAAAGCCATAATCCAGGCGGTGCAGGGAGAATGGTGAGAAGGAGAGGGTTGGAGGGAGGGCAGTGGTGGACTCTCTTTAAGAGGCTCGAATGATCCCAGTGCCCGCCCTCAGCTATTCTAGGAGAGAATATGGCACACAGAAGGTCCTAGAAGCTAAAACTGTAAACACTGTGTTTTCCCTTATCTCAGTTCATGAACAGAGCCTGAGGTCAAATCTTGGGTCCCTGAAGGCCGAGCATGGGGACCGTGCTTCCTAGAAGGTCTGAAAAGTGACAGAGGTCTGAATGAGATGTGTTTCTTATATTAGCTACTTTCAAATGTGAAGATTGGGAGTGTATTGGAGAAGGTAGGATTGGTGACGTCAGGAGAGATGGTACAGATTCTGAGGTAGGCAGGGGCCCTGTGAAAGCATTTGAGTGCTGATCTAAGGGGCTCAGAGGCAAACATTAAAAATTATGGTTACCTATTATAATACAGATCAAAATGAATTAATTTGAAGGAAATTACAGTGTAAATAATAGTATAAATGGTATGTAGATATGGCAAACTCTTGAAGATGGTATAAAAATCATCAAAGTTTAGGAATTTCTGATGTATTGTAATAAAAAAAATTTGACTAGGAACCTGAGTCAGGAGACCTGGATTCTTGTCATGAAGTTGATCTTGTCTCACTTTGCCCCCACTCAACAAATATTTATCAAATAAAATAATGCTATGCATTAGTGAAGAAGTTACTGTGTGGTTAAAATAAATTATCACTGGAGGGAGAAACAGGCTTTTCAGATATTTTTGCATAATGATCTGATTTTCAAGTGAAACTCTTTTGAGCAATGAATCTCATTTCAAAAGATCACTAGAGTAGCTTTAAATTAAAGTGAGATATTTCCTTTCTCCACAAAATGAAATGAATGTTAGTAGATGAAGGCACTGAAATCAGAAACAGAAGGCGCCCTCTTTCATTTAGCACCTTGAGCAGATAGAAAAATCCACCTTTAACCTGATCTTGTTTATCCAGTGCTGGGGATACATGCAGTACCTCGCAAAGTGAAAGTAGAAATGACAAGGTCCTTTCCCAGAGCAGCTCAGACCTGAACGTTGCTGAACAAACCAACATAGCAGAGCAGAGGACTGCGCGATTGAGTGGACGTGGTAGAAGAGGTCTTGCTAGGGCCGTGGGCCGAAAGTGTACAACACGAGCTATTGAAACTGGGAGGCTGGGGCAGGGCAGGTAGGAGGAAGACCATGCACTAGATTTCTTGGTGGGAAGAAATAATAAATGCGAGGTGAAGAGGACACAGAAAGGTGGATTGGGTGTGCATGCACGTCAAGAAACAGCTCAAAAAGAGTCTATTTAACATGAGTCCTGTTTCCCTTGATATTTGAAGACCAACTGTCTTAGTCTATTTATGCCATTTGTAACAAAGTACCCTGATTGGGTATAGTGGTATGTTGGTTCACAAACACTTTTATTCACTTGGCAAAATTTGGACCATTTTGTTTCTGTTTGTGAACTCTGTATTGGGTGACAAACATGGTCATGGCCATCTGTCCTGCAAGAACACGAATGTAGTCAATTAAGTTCATGAACCAAGACACTATTGTAGTTTATACAGATCAGAAATCTATTTCTTGTGATTCTGAAGGCTGGGAAGTCTAGGGTCAATGCACCAGCATATGTGACTTTGGCGAAAGCCTTCTTCCTGTGTCTGCATGAGGTAGAAGGAGCCAAAAGGGCAGAGGTGAATGCTGTATCCTGCCATGACAGAAGAGACAGAAAATCAGAAGGGGGCCTAGCACCTTCCTCTAACTCTTTTATAGGGTTGCCAATTGCCTCATGTGGGTTCTGTTCTCAAGACTTGACTGCTGAAGACCCCATCTCTTAATACGGTAACACTGGACTTTAAATTATAACACGTGAATTAAAGAATCCATACAATTGAACCATAGCACACCACTCTTGGAATCTTTTTGTCCTGACATGTCCCACTGAACAAATTTTTCCATGTTTACAAGTGAAATATTTGAGCGGCCAATTGGGTATACCTCTGGTGGGGTTGGTCAATTCGATTAGTAGAATCCACAGGTAAGGCTTTGCAATACACCCAGGTGTGTGCAGTGAGTCAATAAATGCTGTGAAACAGGCAAAGGTATCCAAGTCCCCATAAGTGTTTCTGGCACAGACCACGTAGCCGTGCATACAGACAGTGCCCTGGGTGGGTCCTTTGCCTTTGCCTAGCTGCTTCATCTCTACCACACTGTCCTGCTGTACCACGGCTCAGGGTTAAATTACCATGGTGTCTTTTCCACAGGGGCTCCTGCTGCTCTGATTTTCTCCTACTGGGAGTCATAAGAATAATAGCAACTAATATTTCTTGAGCATTTAGTCTCCACCTAGCACTGTGCAAAGCTCTTCATATGTGACATCTTCCTTATTCTTCATCATACACTGTAGTAGAAACTCCACTCAATACCTGACAAAGTGGAGGCTCAAATGGGTTAAGGGATTTGGTAGGTCCCTTAGCTCTTAAGTGATAAGAATGGAATTTGAACTCAAGTTTTCCTGTGCCTGGCCTTTTTTTTAACCATTTTATAATCCTGCCTCCCAGGAGGCCTCACTGAAGCTAGAAGAAGTTGTGGGGAGGGTCATAAGGTCTCAGTCAAAGGTGTCTCACAGCATTGTCTCCTCTTACAACCCCACCCCCTAAAAGAGAGTATCCTCTGAATGCTGTCCTCGCAAACTGTCAGTTTCCTCCTCCTCAGATGTTAGTGGTGACCTGGAATGTGATGCCACATGAGGCAGCCCAGTCCATTTTTAAATAGCTCTATTGTTACCCAGTTTTTCCATGATTTGAGTGAAAATAATTTCTCTCCCTAATTTCACCTACTTGTCCTAATTCTGTTTTCTGGAACTCTACCAAATCAGACTTTCCTTTCTTCTGATGGACAAACCTCTAAATATTTGATGCACAGGGACATTTGGAACAATGTTTTTACTACACCCCAACCTTCTTTCCTTTATGTGCAGCAGAAACACAGAATTTCCTTCTCTAAGTGTGATGGCCCTTTGGATTCACTCTTGTGAACAGCTTATTATTTGTGCCTATTGGCCCAGATTGACACATATGAAAGACTGGTTTTGTTTTAGTATATTTGATACCAATGTTAAATAGACTGCTGTACAGTCTGCAGAGTTTGCTTTTGAACTTTGGTCACTTGGGATGCTATCTTCATGCTTGGAGCTGCTGATTAGTTAGTACTAAAATGTTAAGCCAAAGCATTTGTACCTTCATAACTTAAAAACAGTAAGAGAAGAATGTGACAGTATAAATATACTTCTGTGAAGACGGAGGGCTAAGACATGATAAAAGCATGAGGAAGCTTGTGGCTTCACAGGGAGGACTGTGAAAGAGAGGGGGAGGCTCCTGGGATGGGTCTGCAGGATGAAGCCTGAGCATTAGAGACTTCCAGGACAGGGAGCTGGTGCCATCAAGGGAAAGACCAAACTAGAATCAATCTGGCAGTTCACTCCCCATCTTTGCTCCTAGTCTTCAGCCACAAACTTCATCTGCAAGTATTTATTTACACTGTGGAACAGCAGGGAGAGATTGCTGTACAAGGAAGGTATCAGCCATCTTTGGGGCCTTAAAACTAGAGATTTTTTTCCTACCATACTGTGTTCTAAAATTAACCTAGTCTCTGCCTGCCACAGGCTGATACATTTTTTTTACTTATTTCCTCCATGATCAGGCTTTCCTTTGCTCTTCCATTATAAGATCAAACAAAGTGCTCCCCTGTTGATATCTTTGAAAACTGTGGTTGAGATTCCCATTAGCTTCTGTCCAAGTGCTGTTAGGTTCTTTGGAATTTGATAGGTTGCACTGTGTATCCAACTCATTGTTGTGCTTTGTCAGGGAAAGTGGGTAAAATTTCAGATACTCCTATGTCACAGGGAAGTGGAAAACCCATACTATGGTCATGGCTCTATTAGAATACTTTGGTTTCTTTGTACACCTCATGCTATTTGATGACTTTCCTTCACTAATATACCCAAAGCTTACCACAGTCAAACCCAGAACATTTAGTCTATCATGATACAGGTGATAAAAATTGATTGGGGATAGAAGGGGCATCATGGTGAAATAATCACAGAAAATACATTTCAGTCACACATAGATTTTGCACTTGCGTTTTCTACTCCACAGGCATTGGTTGGTGCAAGTTTCCCAGGCATGACACCATATTCTTGCATATCTGGATAAGAGGACCGGGCAGAAAAGACAGGAAAGGAGAGAGCTGTCTAAACTTCCTCAGGGAACACAGGAATGCTTTCCCAAATCATCCTGTGATTCATGTATGCTGAGTTTGACACGTGCAACACTACCAGTTATGGAAATGGTGAAGCAAATGTTTTAGTCAAATAATACAATAAAAATAAGAAACATAGTTGAGTGGCAATGATGTTTCTTCCAAAATTATTTTGCTTTTAGTTTTTATTTTTATTAGTACATGTTTGCAGTACAAAATGTTTACATTCCTTGTGGGGAGTTGGTGCATGAGCATAGCAGATCTTAATTCCTTTTCTCCTCCCTTTTTCCTTCCCTCCCTTCCCACCTCCTTCCATCTTTTGATTCCCCTCCCTTTTGCAAAAGATCTCTCTCTCTATTTACTTATATTTATATTTTGTTTCACTCTTTTTTATGTATTTGGTTTCTCATATAAAACAGACCATGCAATGTTTAAGCTCATGTGTCTGATTTATCTCATTTAACATTGTGATCTCAAGGTGCCTCCATTTCCTACCAGTGACTGAAGTTTATCCTTTATGGCAGAATAGTACTCCATTGTGTGTAAATGTCCCATTTTCTTTACTGATTCTTCTGCTGATGGACGTATAGGCCACTTCCAAGATTTAGCAATTATGAATTGTGCTGCTATGAACATGGGTATGGTGGTATCACTGTAATGTGATGTCTTTAACACTCTCTGTAAAATACATAGAAGGGGAATAGCTAGCTCAAATGGAATTTCAGGGTTTTTTTTTAGGAAACTCTACACTGATGTCCATAGTAATTGTACTAATTTATATTCCCACCAACAGTGTAGGAGGTTCCTTTTCCCCTGGTCCTTGTTAGTATTTGCTATTATTTGACCTCTTGATGATAGTCATTCTTTCTGGAATAAGGTGGAATTTTAGCTTTTTAATTTGCATGTTTTTAATGGCCAGATACGTTGAAATTTTTTTTTGCATGTGCTTATTGCCTATTTGTATTTCTTCTGAGATATGTTTATACATTTCAGCCAACTATTATTGGACTGGGAATTTCATTTTGGGGATTTAATTTTTATTAGCTTTTAAAATATATTCTAGACATTCTGTCTAAGGAATAATTGGCAAAACTTATTCTGTAAGTTGTCTCTTCTCTTGGTTGGCTATTCACTTTGCTGTACAAAAGCTTTGCAATGTAATATAATCCATTTGTTGATTACTGGTGCTATTTCTTGTATAATTGGGATTCTGTACAGAAAGTCCTTGCCTACATTATGTCTTCAAGAGTTTAACCTATTTTATCTTCAAGCAGATTCAGTGTTTCTGTTTTCACATTTTGATCTTTGATCCATTTCGATTTTACTACTTTAGTACATGGTGAGAAATATGAGCTTAGATTCAATCTTCTGCACATGTGTAGAGAGTCTCATTTGTTAATTGGACTGTCTTTTTATGTTTTTGGCCCCTTTGTTAAAGATCAAACAGTGACTATACTTGGGATTGTTTCCACAGCCTCTGTTCTATTCTTTTGATCCAAATGTCTGTTTTTGTGCCAGCACTTGCTGTTTTATCACTGTAGCTTTGTGATACAACTTGAAGCTTGGAATAATATGCCCTTTGTTTTGTTCTCATTCTTCAGGGTTGACTTCTCTGAGGTTCTTCTAGTTCCATATGAATTTTAGAATTGTTTTCTCTAGTTCTGTAAAGAATGCTACATATATTTTTTAAAATTAAGTTTGTTGGTACATTTTAAGTATACATAATGATCACATTCATCATAGGGAATTTGTACTTGTATATAATGTATTTTGATTCTTTTCCCTCCCTTCTTCTACTCTCCCTTCAGTCTCTCTTCCCATACTTATTTACAGAAGCTTTGTTTCTGTTTTTCCTTCTTTTCTCATTTTTTCCCTCTCCCTTTCTTCCTTTGCCCCCTCTCTTCTCCCTGACTTCTCATCCCATTTGAACATTTTCTTCCTATTTCATAATATCTGTTATACACTGTGGTCCTTATTTACACCTTAAGTTTTTCATAATAGAGAAACAATGCAGTATTTAAGAATGTATGTTTGGTTTATTTCACTTAACACTATGTTCTCAAAGTGCATCCATTTACCTAGAAATGTCTCCAGTTTATCCTTCTTGATGACAGAGTGGTGCTCCATTGTATAAAGAAAACATATCTTCTTTATCATTTCATCCATTGGTGGGTATTTGGACTGTTTCTAATATTTATATAAACTATGAATAACAACTAGGTCGAGTTAATCCTTTAGCTTTAGTTTTTGAGGAATTGCCACATTGATTTCCGTAGTGGTTGCACCAGCCTACACTCCCACCAAGAGTGGAAAAGGGTTCTTTTCCACCAAGAGTGGAGAAAGTTGCTTTCTCTCCATGGCCCCACCAAGCATCTGTTATTGGTTAATTTCTTGATAACAGCCATTTGTTTGGGGGTGAGATGGAATCACAGTTTTGTTTTAATTTGAATCTCTCAAATGATCCATGATGTGGAACATTCATATATTTATTTGTCATTTCTACTTATTTATCTGAGAAGTGTGTATTCATTTCAGATGCCCATTTTTGGATTGGGTCATTGAATTTGGAGGTCTGATTTTTTTGAGTTCTTTATATAGTCTAGATATTAGTCTTTTGTCTGAGGAACAGCTTGCAAATATTTTTCCCATATTGTGGGTTGTCTATTTGTTTACTATGTTGGTGATTTTTCTTGGTGTGCAAAAGCTTTTTAATAAGATGAGATCCCAATTGTTGATTCTATGCAATATTTCCCATGTGGTCTGCTTTTTGTTCAAGAAGTCTTTGCCTACACCTCTGTCTTCAAGAGTTCTACCTATTCTATCTTCCAGCAGATAGTGTTTCTATTTTACCATTTAGATCTTTGATCCATTTCACTTTTAGTTTAGTGCATGGTGAAAAATATCGATATAGTTTTAATCTTCAGCATATGGAAAGCCATTTTTTCCAGCACCACTTATTAAATAGGTTGTCTTTCTTCCAGTGAAGGTGTTTGGCTCCTTTGTCAAAGATAAGGTCCCTGAGTATGTCTGGAGTTGTTTCTGCATTTTTTAATTTGTTTCATTGATTCTTGGGACTGTTTTTGAACAGTACCATGCTGTTTTATCACAGTAGCTTTGTAACAGTTTCAAGTTAGGGATTGAGGTTCTCTATGCCTTTTATTTGTTGCCCAGAGATGCCTCTTCTGATTCCAAATGAATTTTAGGATTGTATTCTCTAATTCTGTCAGATATGCTATTGGAATTTTGATTTTATTGCATTAAATCTGTATAACACTTTTGGAAGTATGGCCACTTTTCACTATATTGGTTCTTCCTACCCAATAACAAGGGATATATTTCCATTTTATGATATCCTCTTAAATCTGTGGTTTTCAATGTAGAAGCCTTTTCTTTCTTCAATAGATTCATTCCTAGATATTTCATTTTCTATGCTATTATTTAATTGCTGGCTTTGCCTGGTGGATTCTTTCTGTTGGCATTCATAGAGTATTGCTTCCCTTTCAATTTTAGTAATGAGCTTGAAAAATAGTGGCATTAGCTCTTTGCTAAGTTTCTTGTAGAATCCAGCAGTGATTCCATCAGGCTTGGTTTTTTTTTTTTTTTTTTTTTTTTTTTTTTTTTTTTTTTTTTTTTTTTTTTTTTTTTTTTTTTTTTTTTTTTTTTTTTTTTTTTTTTTTTTTTTTTTTTTTTTTTTTTTTTTTTTTTTTTTTTTTT
>PVLD010010918.1:0-68085 GCA_004027595.1 Dinomys branickii | reverse complement strand
TCAGTATAGTCCTGGAAACTTCAGCCCAAGCAATTAGACAAGAGAAAGAAATAAAAGAATAATGATAGGAAAGGAAGAAGTTAAATTATCATTATTTGCATATGGCATGATGCTTTACACAGAAGACCCCCAAAACTCCATTAAAATTACGAGATTTAATAAGCAAATTCAGTAGCATACCTGGATACAATGTCAGCTTTCAAAAATCCATAGCCATCCTATATATGACATAGAAATCAGGGAAAGAACACCCTTCACAGTAGCATCCAATAAAATGAAATACCTAGGAATCAGTCTAATGAAAGATGTAAAAAGACACCCTCATTTATAACAACAGTACTCTGAAAGAGGAGATCGAAAAGGATATTGGAAAATAGAAGATATCATTTGCTTTGGCGCAAGAAAGAACAATATAGTGAAAAGGGCCATATTTCCAAAACTGTTATGCAGATTTATTGAAAGGCTGATCAAAATTCCAACAGCATATTTCAAAGAATTAGAGAAAATAATTCTAAAACTCATTTGCAAACAGAGGAGCCCCAAATAGCAGAGGCAATTTTGGGCAACAAAGGAAAGACAAGGAGGCATTTCAATCCCTAAACTGAAATTATGTTGTGAAGCTATTGTGCTTAAAACAACATGATAGTGGCAAAAAAAGACCCAAAGATAATGGAACAGATTAGAAGATGAAAACACAACTCCAGACATACTCAGCCACCTTCTCTGTGATAAAGTTCCCATAACACATTCACTGGAAGAAAGACAGCCCCTTTAATAAATAGCTCTGGAAAAAGAGGCTCTACATATGCCAGAGATTAAAATTGGACCCATATCTTTCACTATGCACTAAACTAAATTTCAAAGGGATCAAAGATCTAGATATTAAAACAGAATGATTAAATCTTTTGGTACTTAGGATAGGTAAAATTCTTGAAGATGTTGGTGTAGGCAAAGAGTTCATGAATAAAACTCCAAGATTTCAAGGAATAAAACCCCAATGTGCAAACACACAGCAACTATCATTATCACAGAGGTCTCATTTATTAAAAAGCTTTTGCACAGCAAGAGAAACCATCAACAGAGTGAAGAGAAAACCAACATTGTGGGAAAATGTTTACTAGCTGCTTCTTAGGCAAAGGATTACTATGAAGAACTTATAAATAATTTTAAAAATCAGACCTCTCAAATTTAAAGGTCTAATTCAAAAATGGGCTTCTGAGATGACTACACTCTTCTTAGATGAAGAAATACAAACAAAAAGTAAATATATGGGAAAATATCCAACATCACTAGTCATTTGAGAGATGCAAATTAAAACAATGACATTCCATCTCATCACAGAAAGAGTGGCTATCATCAAAAAATGAACCAATAATACATGCCAGTGGGGATGTGGGACAAAAGGAACCCTTCTGACTTTTGGTTGGAGTGAAGACTGCAATTACTAAAGAAGTCAGGGTGGAGACTTTTCAAAAATCTAGGAATGGGACTTATATTTGACCCAGCTATTCTGCTTCTGGATACCTTCCCAGAAGAACTAAAAACAGCATATCATAGTGATATATGTGCACCCACGTTGATAGCAACACAATTTGTAATAGGTAGATCTTGGTATCAAATGAAATGCCCATCAACCGAGGAATGGACAAAAAAGATGTGGTCTTTTTATACAGTTGAATACCACTCAGGATAAAGAAGGAAAGAATGATAAACTGGATACTTTTAGAGGTAAATAGGTATAACTCGACAATAATTTACTATGTAAATCATAATCACAAGAAAATTGGAAAGCTAATTTAATATCAGATGAAACAAGCATAGGAATTCTTTTTCAAGTGCACCATGAAACATTTGCCAGAACAGAGAATTTTGTAATACATAAATTAATTAGTAGTATATATTAAAATTTTAATAAAATCTAAGACAAATACACTGAAAACATTTCTTTCTTTTTTTTGGAGATGACAAACTGCTGAATAAATTTAAATTGCTACTTGTTAGTCAATGCTAATCAGAATTACGTCTAGAAGAGTTTAAGATGTCTGTGTGCGGGAAGACCCCAAGGATCCAGAGGAGAGCTTGGAGCCCACTCTAATGTCTCCTCAAGTCCGTATCAAAGACTCTCAAGGAAAGGACCAAAAGCCAAAGTTGGAAGCTGAAGTGCCTGTGTCAAATCTCTGAAGAATTTCAGCCAAATGGCAAAGAAATCTGCACTGGAATCCACCATACCACCTTGAACGTGTCCAATCTCAGCTGATCTCAGAAACTATGCAGGTTTGGGCCTAGTTAATGTTTGGATTATTGTTGTTCATTGGTTTTTGCTTTTTAGTACTGGGAATCAAACTCAGGACCTTGTGCTTACCAGGCAGGAGCTTATACCACTGAGCTATATCCCTGGCAATGCTTGGATTGGAGGAAGCATCTAGTTGAAAATTTCAGAAGCCGCTTCAGTGAAGAACTTCCAAGGAAGATCAGTTGAAATCCTTCCCTCCCATCCTCCTTTTACAACATTCTGACAACTGTGCTAACTCAAACAGCTGGGCTTGCTACTCAATTTGACAATTAGTCAGGTAACTACCATGCTTGCCAAATGGAATTTGTGTCTTGCCACAGGTGGAGATATAATGTAATGTTTATAAATAAATTTTCAATGAAATCTCCATTGCAATACAATTTCTAAGCTCCTTTGTCAGGTAATACTATATTAATGATATTTATATTTTGATAATTTTATATAAGATTTTCAAAATTCTACATAGGTGTTGCATTTCCCTTTGAATCTGTGCATCAATTTTGACTCTATCATGTTATTTTTATCTTCATGAAATATAGCATGTATATGTTCTAATGTCTGCATATTCATAATCATATAAATTGATCATGTCTGATGATCTCTGAAAACAAAGTAAATTTACAGAGAGTAATGAGTATAATTCCAATATTTTTGATCAGCTTGACATTGCTGATGTGTTAGTTACACAATATTTGGTATGAAAATTGAACACCAGCTTCAACTTATCTGAAGGCTTTCAGTATAAATATCTACTGTAGTGTTTTTTAAAGTATGAAACAGTGATCATAGAAGGAAATCTGATGAATTCTGCCTTCCATTACATATACATATTCACAAACCTACTAAATATATCCTTATTAAGGATACATTTAATTAATTTTCTTCCCACTTTATTGTACATATACTATATGCATTGTGGAGTATGTAATACCTACATACTATATAACATATTATCGCAATTGAAAAATTATAAATAATATTCATTTTAATCTAAAATTGTTAGAAATTTTCATTTTCCATAAAAATATCATAATTTGTAATTATATACACATGTGTACTTATTTCTGTCAGTGTAGTTTTCCATACAAAAGAATGTAAATGGGGAAGCAGAGCTACCTATCTGTGGGGTTTTCATTGAGCTATATTGGATTTATACTTGACATAAATTTTTGTACTGGCCAGGGATTGAACTCAGTGTCTTCACAGTGAGTTATGTCTATATCCCAAGTCTACCTATTTATTTATTTACTTATGCATTTATTTATATTTTAAGGCAGGACCTTCTTAAGACACTAATTTGACTAAACTAGGCATGAGCTTGAGATCCTCCTGTCTCTGCCTCTGTAGTTCTGGGATTATATGAATGAACCACCAAGCCCAACTTTTATTTGAGTCTTTTGTTAAGATTTATTTACTACACTCAGAAAAAGTATTTGTTATCCTGTATTTGTACATATCTGAAAATTTTCAAGGCTTTACTAATAAAAGAGAGTGTGGAAATTTTACTCTGGTTGAATTTTATCAGCTGCGCCATAGTTTCCTACAGTTTTGGTTTATTATGTGCTAAAAGTTTTACAAATTCTAGCAATGACACAAATTTGTGTTTGGTAAAATGTATGGCTTTGGGTTTTTACTATAGATAATGTTAATCCATGCCAGAAAAAATGAGAATAGTTATCACTCTTTGGCCACGGAACTTTCAATGTTTTGAAGTAAAACAAGTCATAGGAAAGAGAAAACACAGCGATGGACTAGAGTTAGGTCATAACATGCTCTATAAATTTGTGTTCATGGTTTATGTTTTGCCCTCAGTTTTTCTGTTTAATGTGAGGGAAAGATGCTACAGACTTTCCTGCGTGTATACATTTCTATACTGCAGGGAATTTCATATGTCTTCTTCATACACTAAGATAGATACCACCAAGCCAGGCACGGTGGTACGCACTTGTAATCCCAGTACTCTGAAGTCTGAGGCAGGAGGATCTTTGTGAGTTCGAGGCCAGCCTGTGCTACAAAGTGAGTTCAAGACCAACCTGAACTGCATAGTTAGACCATGTCTCAAAAAGATAAAAAAAGATAGATATTGCCTGGCAAGTGCTCAGAGCCAGAATCTCAAACAGTATTTTTTATCATAAAACTAACAGGAAGACTCTGTTTTGTCCATGCAAATTTGATGATTTACACATGTATGTCTTTAATAAATTTTCAAGGTTTGTAAAGTCTTAAAGATAATTTCTTCGTTAAACTAAATACAATATTTTAATGTATATGAATAATATTGATTATAAAGTATAGCATATCTTATCAGAAATTATAATAATTGTCATTAAGTGTATGACACTAAGGTATGTGTATTATGTAATGAAAGTGTTGAAGAGGAACAAAGTCATAGTTTACAGCACCAAGGCCAAAATTTGAACTGCTTGTGTCCAATGACTACATAAGTCAAAATCCTTCAATTCTACTTCCTGTGGCCCTGGGGCCTGCATGCAGACCTTGTCTAAAGTATAGACTCAGTGTAATTTGGCCTCAGACTCCTCTGATAGTGCATTATACAGTATCTCCAAAGCCTGTGCTAATAAGCTCGTCAGGCTCTCCCACATCTCTCCTAGTTGCTGATTACCTTAACAGTTTTTAGGATAATGACATCGTGATTGAAAAAATGTTTATTAGTGGGTTTTGTTCCTGTTTACCTCATGTTTATATTGAAGTTATGGGTTTTGGACAAAAAGATCACTGACATGAAAGGCCATTCTTATTACATCATACCCAGGGGGCATAGTATCAACATGCATTATCTCTGTGAAATTTAATCTTGATCCTTTGAATGATCTAGCATTTCTCAATTTTTTTCCAGTATAGTGAATTTCTTTTCATCCTTTTCTGCTCTGTTTGGAAGGAGACCCACATGCACAAACTACTTGTGGAATAGGGAAGAGTAAGTAGTCATATGGATTGTTTGGAATTCTTCTTCATTAGAGACTTATCTATTAGCCATCATTCATTAATTTATTCATTGTATCATTATGGAGTTATATACACTGGTACCTGAGTTCACCAATTGATAGTGAACAATATATGTTCTTTAGCACATAAATATGAAACAAAGTATAATGCAGTACAGTATGAAGAGATAGAACACTAAACTTGTTAGAGGCAACTTCTGGAATGGTGTACAGGAGGTGGAAGAGAAGGAAGGTATTTTGTGGGAAGACAGCCCACCTGCATAAGGCCATTTCCTTCAGGAGTCTGCTCTCTTTTATCTCCTTGCTTCAGGGTCAAACTTGATGACAATTTTTTCTAGTGTCATTCTTTATTCCTGCTAGTCATAGCCCTCCAGAAATGAGAGACCACATCATCCTTCAGCAGAGTCAATACTCTGCTCATTACAGTTATTTGGGGATGGGGCTTCTCAAAGAAATTCTGGCACTCATCTCATTTTTTCTTAGTGAATTTCATCGCATCACCGCTAACCTCCCCCACTTCTTCCTCTTCCTCGGGTGAATGCTTCTCAAGAAGTGCCTTCTGCTGCTCATTCTGGAGCTCAGCAAGTTCTGCATCACCAGCTCCTCTTTATGGTCCTCAGCAAGCTCCATTGACATCTGGACCCATATTCTTGCCATGGACACAGTCTCCTCCACTACCAGGTCAGAACCTTCCAAGTCACATTTGGTGGCACATTCTGGCCATAATTTCCTCCATGCTGCGTTGAAGGTCCAGTCTGTGATATCTTCCCAGACTTTCTCGGTGAGGTTGATGCAAGGGAGGTCATTGAAGTTTTTCTTCAGGAACTCTTTCAGAGTCAAGGATGTCTCTTCAATGAGGTTAAAACACCTATTGAAAAGTACCTTTGCATACAGCTTCTTGAGTTGCAGATCACTTGCTGGCCTATGGGCTGCAGAAGAGGTGTTGTGTGTTGAAGTAGGAACTCATTGTCCTGTATGAATTCATACTTAATATTCACATCATCCATCAAGCCAGTGTGTACCAGTAATCATCATCAGAAGGAGACAACTTCCACCTTTCAGTTGCTGGTAAGACAAAGGTTTCTCAGTGGTGGGTTCAAACAGATCATGCAGCCATTCCATGAACAAATGCATAATGACATAAGCATTCACATTGGTACTCCACATGATGGGCAGTCTAGCTTTGTTTACATTCTGTTCCTTCTGGGCTCTTGGAATGGTAAAACAGTAGTGGCTTAATCTTCAAATTAATGCATGTGTTTGTACACAGCGAAAGGTCTGAACTGTCCATCATGGGCTTTTGTCCCAGCAGTGCCTTCTTCCTTTGCATGATATGGGTTCTTCTGTTCAGCATCTTCTTCCAGAAGATCCATGTTCTGTTGCACTTGAACACTTGGTTTTGTGACATAGCCTTCTGCCTTCATGAATCCTGAAAATTCTTTCAAGTAGGCTTCTGCAGCAGCCTCGTCAGAATTAGAAGCCTCATCATGTCTTATCATGCTGTGCATGCCACTTCTTTTGCAGAACTTATCAAACTACACTTTACTGGCTTTAACTTCTTCACTTGTTGCAGTTGTAGAGAGATTTTTCTTGCAGTAAATCACTGTGCAATTTCTTGGCTGTTTCACAGACCATAACTTCACTAACGCAATCACTTGCCATCTGCTTCTCAATCAGCCACTAATAATGATGCTTCCACCTTTCTCAGAACTTGTGTCCTGTGCTCCGTTAACATTGCTTCTCCTTTTGCCATTGCTACTCCTCCAGGTCCTCTGATAGCACCTTTATTCTTCACAATAGTTGGGATCGTTGACTTTGCCAGCTCGTGCTCCAAGGCCAGACCAGTCACATGAATACCACATTCATGACAGTCTGCAATTTTCTTCTTCAATTCAATGGTTATTTTCTTCAAGACCTTCTTGCCAGTTTTGTTCTGCACTTTCTTATCACCTTCATTACTGCTCTGCACTTTCTTTGTAGCCATGCTGGATTGAATCATACGATACTTTATCTTATGTGCTATAAAGTATGCAAAAGTGCTTCAAAGCACATGTGCACAGGTCTGCCTATCACCACAATCTCAACTAGAGAAAACCATGAAGTCAGAGGGAGGAAGCTGGCCGTGTTTGTGGTCATGTGCATAAGATGCTTGTGTTTGTGTTTACCATCAATACACAACTCAAAAATGAAAGAAAAATTTTGCTGAATGCTTCCATCATGAACTGAATTGTGTGAACAGAAGTGGTCACGAACTGAGGCATTACAGTATATGAATTAATAGATTACTGTGCTTCTGATATTATGTGTTTTCTTTTTTCTTAAAGTATTTCCGTTCCGGCAATTTAGAGTCCATTCTATTGCAAACTTTGATCCTCTGACATACATAATCATTGTGGGTTTCTGAAAACTTCATGTTCTAGCCCTATAAAATGTTGCAAGCTCCTCTTTATATCCCTTGTCCTAGTCTGAACATCAATAACTTATTTGTGGAGCCAATGGTTTTTATTGGCAATAATATTAGAAATTAAGATCTGGTCACTAATGTTTATGCTAAAATGATTGTTTCTATCTGACAGGGCAATACTATTTTATCTATATCTATCTATATCCATCTGTCTGTATTTATATTATGGGCTGCATAAATTCATATAGCTGCCAGGCATGGTGGCACATGCCTATAATCCCAACAATCAGGAGTCTGAGGGAGTAGGATCATTGCGAGTTTGAGACCAGGCTGGGTGAGAAGTGAGCTCAAGGCCAGCCTGAACTGCATAGCACGACCCTGTCTCAAAAAGAAAAAATGAATAAGATAAATACATCGGGAAATAGATAAATTCATTCATACTGCTGCCTCTCCACTAATCAAGTCTCACACAGATCGTTCTAGTTTTGCTCCTGTTCATCTGTAACATCCAACTCCAATAATGAGAAACTTGGTTGACGTCATCCACCAGCCATTGTTTTATTGCTAAATTTTATCACGTGAGCTTTAGAGATATTTACTTACAGTTTCATGGGACATAATTTTACCAAGCAGAGCAGAGTAGCCCTGCATAATTATTATTGTTTTAACCCTAGCTGCCACTCATCTCTTTTTCTTCATGCTTCTACTCATGTATTTACATCTTTATTATTATTGATAGTACTCAAACCCATGAAGATACCAAAGTGTACTTACGTATTCTGGCAAACAAATTTTTCTTGCTACCAATGCTGAAAAACTATGAATTAACCTGCTACAACTATTGCTTGCAGACTTCTGTGTGGACGTATACTAGTCATTTCAAATCAGGTAAATATTGAACAGAACTGCTGGATCATATGTAGGAGAGTTTTTGAAAAAATAAGAAAGAGCAACAATTCAAAGTTCTGGGATTCCAATGCTTTCCGCGAGAAACAATCAGTAACCATTCAATTTCAACCTTAAAATTACATTTCATAAAGTATTATGCACAGCATATTAAAAAAATATTGACATTTTTGTGAATGTTTCAGAACTGACTGCTTTTTCAGAAACACACTATTCATTTTAATGTGCTAAAATATAAAGTCACTGATTCTCATACGGAACCTGACCAGCGGATGTAAATCATATGTTGCAGGCTGAGGTTTATGTTTATCTGTTTGTACTGGAAATCATGTGAACAGAGGCATCCGGACTCCTTAGACACGATAATGAATGTCTCTGGAAAACAAACATCTATTGTCATGAATTTCAATATAGTGTGCAAATAATGCTTTCTGTACAAAACCATATTGCCCCCTTCTTTGACACCTATAAAATTTAACATGTGGCTTTTTGGCGATCAAAAATATAGCCAGCTACAAATAAATATATATCTTGCCTGAATGACTTATTTTCTATTTAGCCTTGACGAATGATTTAAAAGTGTTTTCTTCAGACACAAAAAAGGAAGCTTAAGTGAAATACACCCTATTTATTTCTAACATTCATTGTATTAACCAAACATGATTCCCAAGATACTAAGCTTAGTCCGTGTATCATCAGGACCACTTAGGCAATGGTTTAACTCTACAAAATGTAGAGTTTAACTCAAGTTTAGTTTATAATTATTCCAAAATTTTAGTATTCCTTTTTTCATATATCTTTACAACTCACTTTAACTTTGCCTGTAAAGATGTGACAATTTTTGTCCTCAGCAACTGTGTTAGAGTTGGAAAGAATATACTTTTCAATCTTCTACACTAAACAATCTGTTTTTTCTGAAGCAGTGTTTCTAGACTAGTCAATTGAATTTATATGTTGGTGATTCTAAGTAAGCTCATGTACTATTTAATAACTCAGCCATTTAAACTATAGTTTAGATAATCTTCCTGTATTGATTATAGTTATAATCTAATTACCCATAGTCAAAACTAAATTATAATCTAATTACCCATAGTCAAAACTTTAGCCCATATGATATATATCTAGTATGAATAAAATGGCATTTTACACTACTTTGTATATCAAAAAGCTTTGAAAAATAAGAATATGTGGATATGTGGATAATTTTTCATAGCCGTACAATGTGAAAATAAAATTAGTTTCAGCTAACTTATGAAAAATCAATCTGTAAGTACACTAGAACTTTACTATTACTCAAATAGATAATGCTTAGGAATACTTTTTAAGAAAATACTGATGTTCAATACCTTTAAATACAAAAAAATTTAGAATAAAATTAAAAACATTAAGGGCCAGCGATATAGCTCAGTCACTCAGTGCCTGCCTGGCAAGTGCAAGGTCCTGAGTTCAATTCCCTGTACCAAAAAATAAAAAATAAAAAATTAAGAAAGACATCCCCAGCCATTGGGGACTCCTGCACTGAGCCTCCAATCTCCTGCATGGTGTGCAGTGCATGGTGAGAGAGAAAGCAAAAGAAAGAAAGAAAGAAATGGTGGTACTGTGGACAGCCAGGATGATCAGTGGTTCACAAGGAATAAAAAGCCATGAGACAGCCAGAACCTAAGTATTTATTGATGGAAGAGGGGATTATTGGATGACTCAGAGGGCGGTGGTAATCTCAAAATAATGAGGATCTTCCCTGGAGTGTTTTTAGTCTTAGTAGTTCAGTCTTAGTCTCAATCTAAACCTTAGTAGAGGGGAGAGGATGGTCCACCCCAACAGGTTAATGAGAAATCTCAAAAGGATGATATAAAAAAATCACAAACCTCCATTCATCCCTTAAGGGAGTATATAAAACTAGCCATGGTCAAGTTTGTGGTTCCCCTACAACTCATAGACTAAAACATCACTGATAATTTTCAAAAATCATCCCAGGCAATGAATTGGACTGAGATCAGTAGCACGCCTTGAATAAAATTTGTTTAAACAACCTTATTTTTAGATACACATTATTTTAATTGATCATAAAAATTTTAAAATATTTTGAGAATATTAGCTTCATATATCCCAAATAGATAATAATGCAATTTTTATCTTATAGGACACAAAATTCTGAGTTAGATATAGGGATCTAATACTCATTCTTAAGGACTATTGGAATCAAGGACTTTCTTATTTCAATTTAAAAAATAGGAAGTTTACAAAGATTTAGCAGGTTGGATCGTATGAATATATTTTACAAGAATATAAAAGGTAAAATAAATATAATGTGATACTTTCCATGTGAGTTTATAGTTTCAAATATTAATTTTCTTCTTTAGTACACATTTTCTGGAAAAATTCCTGATTCAGGACCTCAGCTATTCAAATGTCAAAGGGTCATTCATGTGTCTTTCATTTCCTTGAAAATGCTTTGTTGTAGATAATTAAAACCCAAATTCAATAATTTATTTGTAATATATTTAATTGTAATATATGTTGGAACCTTGACAAAATCTGTTGAGGAAATGTAATAATGTGCAACTGAATTAGTACTATTTTTGATGGTGCATTTTTATTTGAGAAAAATCTCAGCACTGATATTCATGCTGCCTGTGATTTAAAAGGGCCATTTTCTCAATACAGTTCTATTTTCCACATAAAATTTCTTTAAAATTCTTCACAGGTTAACATTCTTTTCTCTTTTTTAAAAATAGAAATTATTAAATTCCAAGGAATACAATTAGCCACTTAAAATTGATAGAAAAATCTATAGTGAATTTAGTACAGATTTAAGATCTGCTTATAGTTGAGTTGAACACAACTATTGATGAAATAATCATTTAATATGAACCGAAGGAAAATTACATTGTTAATATTATCTCAAGTGATCTCTGGCTGTTAGAATTCTACAGTTAAAAATATCCGTCAATGATTTTATATTATTAACGTGTGGAGAGCAGAGCTGTACAAACATTTTAAATAGGAGGCATGACACCTAATGTTGTGTCAACTTGGTTGGCTTAGGATCCTCCCAGGAGTTAGAGAGCACTTCTAAGTGAATCTGCATGTTTCAGGGAGGAATCACCTTGGGGTGTGTACCAGGGCCTTGTCTCTTCCAATTTGATATCATTCTCCTGCTCTTCATTCTAAAAACCATGAGCTGAGTGTTTTGCACTGCCCTACATTTCTGCCTTGGAGTTAACAAATCATAGATTGACTGAATCTAGGAAACTATGAGAGAAATTGAATCGCTCTTTAATTTTGGGTGTTGCATATAATGTCTCAGAAATAAGCAAGTTGAATAATATAGGGGAGGACTAAGTGGTTGGACTCCATTGAAAATGACAAATAAATGTTATTACTGTATTAAGTTGCATGTTAAAAATAAAACCACACTGAGTTATATCTGGAATTTAAAAAGTGATAAATGAAAGGAAATAATATATCCCTAGAACATACTATTTAATTCTAAATGATACATTTAAGAGTTTCTAAAAGTCAAACCTATAACACCAGTGAAATTATTTCTTTTATACTGAAGAGCTCAAAATTGTTCACTAAAGAAATCCTTAAGAATATTCCTTCAAATTTATAATAGCTGCATTTCTTCAATGTATTTAAAGTTATGTAATAAGGTTGGTCCAAAATGGATACATAAGCAAACTTTTGGGTACATGGAAAGTAATTGCCAGAAGGATAGCTAATATATATTTCTAGTAAAATTTGTTGCAAATATAATAATATTCCTATAGGATTAATTAATAATTAATATGATTATTTATTAATCCTATAGGATTTACAAAGGATTTACTAGGTAGTCTGAATATGATAACCTGTAGAATCAAGAGGTCTAAGAAGGCAAAAAGTGACCAACTGTGCTCTGGAGACCCTGAGTAACCTGCTGAAGGTCCCTGCAAAATCCACTGCAAGTCTGTATAGGAAGCCAAAGTATAGGAAAGCACTGGGAAGCTGAAGAGTCTGCACTGGAAGCCCGAAGGAAATTTATACGGATATGGTAAGGGCAAGTATTATTCTAAATAAGCAAGGAATATTGTCTCTTTTTTTTCAAAATTTATTTTATTAGTACATGTTTATAGCACATGAAGCACACATTCATTTTAGGGAGTAGGTTTGCATACATAATACAATCTAATTCTTATTTAATCCCCTGCCCCTTCCTGCCCACCCACCCACTTGTTCCCTCTAGGTTACAAGCCTATTGGTTGGTGCCAACTGTATCCTCTCAGTTTGTGACCTATGTGTCAGTCATCCATAGACACACCCATAGCTTTACCAGTCTGCTAGGCTCTTCTTACTGAAGTCAAACCACAAATGACAATCACATACATATAATTTACATGGAAACTATTAACTGTCTTAGAAGTGTATTTTTTTAATGTTTTATCATTTTTAACAGAGTTCTAAGTAATGAAATTGCTTTCTGCAACATTAAGGAGCTCACACTGTTTAAACAAATGGGTGTTTGTTAATAAGCAGATAACATGAATAGGGTCACAACTGAATAAATTTTTTCTTTTATTTCATATTAGAATTAATGCATTTGTCTGTCCTCATATTTTTAGAATAAGAAAATTGAAGGTGTTTATTTTACAAAGGTAAATGGGAAAAGTAAATCATGTTTCCACCTCATAGTCTATTTAATTTCACTAATCAACATGAGTATTTCTAATCATCTACTTCATGTCAGATTTACTCAATTTAGTCTAATGATTTTAATACTAGAATAAATTATATAACTATCAACACATTGTTTAGTATATATTTTCCAATATGGATCAGGTGAAATGCACTTGAATACTAAGAAATATTTTTAATCTTCAAAAGTGGATCTTTGGAATGCTGAAAAATAATTTATATTTAAGTGTCAGTGTTGAAGAAACAATAACAATGTTGCTTTGTCAACTAGATTTACAATTAAGAGTTATTTTACATGAACAATTGGATAATTGGGTTTTCTGTCCAGAATTGAAAACAGAGGGGATAATCACTGTGGATAAAAGGAAATAAGAAGTAAAAATTCCTAGAAACATGGCAAGATGGTAAAGAGCTGTCCCAATTTGTCAACTAGATATGTTACTATTGGCTCACATCCTTAATGAGAGATTATGGTTACATTCAGGGCACATAAGTGTATACCTGTCTTTAACAATGTAATGTGTGCATGCAGCAGGACTTCCAGGTATGTCGTAGTGTATGACAGTGGTGGTGTAACAGATGTAAAGAATACTTGATAAGACTTAGTTCAATCACCCATGAGGGCAGAGAGGCTACTTCTCCATATATAAGTCCTAGAGACTGCTGTGGTTATATGTATCTGTAGGGCATGAGAATGGCAATGTAGAAGAAAAACACTTCTCTAGGAGTTTTGGCCAAGGAATAGGGCAGGAACGAGATGGTTTGTTATACTGCATGTGCTAATCCAATCCAAGAAAGTTATCGGAAGCAGAAGGAACACACCAGCCAGAAAGCAAACATTTCTGAAAGTAACCTGCTTTTCATTCTACTGACCGAGGTCATCCAGATCTGCTCCAAATTTAACCATGCATGCCAAGAGCCTGGGAACTGTTGTTGCCAAGGTCCCTTCGTTTCCACATTCACTTCACTCACTTGTTTGGCCAGCATCTCCTCACAAATCTACAGCCACTGATCCTGATCACTTGAATTCTATATACTCTGTAAATTAGCCTCAGAGTCCTTTACTTTGCATAGCCTGTTCCTCTTTGTTCGTATACATTTTGATGCAATATATTCTTCATCATTGTTTAGTTTTAAATCTAAAGTTCCCCCCATGTCTTATGTTCAGAGATTAGAAAAAGTATATCACTGGGGTAAGATTTGGAATGGTGTAATGTCATTTCTGGCTCAGGCTTTCTCTGTTCCCTGGCCACCATGCAGTGAGCTATTTTCCTTTGCTGTACAGTTCTGCCATTGCATCAGAGCCTCTACTCTGAAAGCCAGCTGAATATGCTGAACACGCTGAAACAGTGAACCAAAACCAATCTGTCTTCCTTTAGGTTGAAAATGTTGTGACTTTTGTCCCAATGAGGGGAAAGTGATTACTACAGAAACAGGCATTAACATGGAGAGAGGGGTGTCATTGTGCGACTATATCTGATTATGTGATTTACCTTTAAACCTGGTTTGTGGGAAATATTTAGAAAGGCTTGCAGATGCCAGCTAGAGAAACCCTGGAATCCTGAAAGTCAAGCTTCATTCTCACTAGGGCTCAGAAGACTAAAGTGCAGATAGGAACATGGAGAGTAAAGAGCAGGCTCTTGGGGTTTCAGCTAAGAGTGAGGAATGAATTGGAAATTGGGCTTGTGACTGTGGCAGTTTTGTTTTGGTAAATAATTTATCTCTATTTCTCCAATGTCCTTTGAGTTTGTGTGAGGCTTTCTTGAGAAATGTGGTCTCACTTCGACTGTTGTTGCATTGCCGAAGGCTTTTCTTCTTTGTATCTGTCAGGCTATCTGTGACCAGAAATCACTATTAAATCTCCAACTCGCCTTGTCCTGGTTTAAATGTATTTAAAGAAAATATCTTCCTTTGATTTTGTGAAATTTTCACATACATGTTTGATCATTCATTTTCCTGTTTCCTTCTAGTGTTTCATTCTGGATCCGCATTTAGACAGATTATCCTTGTTTGTCAAACTTCCCTTCTTTTAATACATTTTCCTCAGTTAAACTCATTAAAAACATTGAACTGTGTTGTAGAAAAATTACTCATTAATATTCTCCAATTTTATATGTCTCTTTTTATTGCCTCCTGAGATTTTCCTTTCCTTTTAAATTTTCACTGCTACAGTTTAAAATGCTTTTGAAATTTAACACAAAATTTTCAGAGAGTAAAGATACACAGTCTTTTCTTGAAATTACTCTTTTTATGGTATAGGATTATTTCATTGGCTGTGATATTTGTATTGCAAATATTTCTCAGTGGAGTTTCCTTCCCTGGAAATTTTATATTTTTACATTTATTTGGTAGTTTTATATCTCTGTTTTCATATCAGTGTATCTCCCGGATGGAGAGATGTTCTCAGAACCACAGATTTCTAAAGGTAGTATCAATTTCTTTGTGCATTAGTGCTCTAGCCTTTAAGAAATGTAAACTATAATCCAGACCCAACCCTTAGATCAGGAAATAATTTCATGAAACCCTTACATTTGAGAAGCTTTAGCTCCCATTGGCCAGCCACCTTATAGTCAGAAAGTTCAAGAATAATCCGAAAAAAGAAGACAGTATCATAATTTTAGTGCATGAATTACAGGAAGTTTTTACACACAGAACTTAGCTCTACTCCATGTATAATAATCATACCTCAGCTTTTGTTACTCAGAAGCAACTAAAATCTGAGCTGTTGCCATGGTGATGATCTCTAAACATAACAGGTATATAAACACTCTCGTTTATTGCTTCATTTTTTAATGATACATGTTTTTGAAATGTTGACCTTGTTTTACAGATGCTTCTCTTTATCACTTCAAATATATAAATAAAATTTATACAACCTTTAGTTTTTCAAATATCATCATTAAATGTCATCTATGTCCTACAAATAAATGAATCAGCTACTTTAAAACTTTTATGTATTCTTTTAATTTCAATTCAATGTGAGATTCTTTCTGACTTTCCTTTATTTATATATCTTGCTCTATGATTGATCTTGACTTCTAATTATTTTTCAGTAGTAAAAGATGAAATGTACAATTCAGAACTGTACATTTCAACTCACTAAAACTTGGTTTACGGCGTTGAATAACATCTTCGTTAATGTATGCGCACTTATAAACGTAGATTGTAGCACTTGCTTTTTCCCTCTAAATGTCACTTAGTTCAGATAAGATAGTGAGTTAGTTGAGTGTTCTATACTCTTACTGACTTTTTGTTTACTTGATCTAATAGTTTTGAGAAAAGATAAAGAATCTGCAGTTGTGTTTGTGGGTTTGTTTATCATATTGTGATGGGTAAACAGCATTTGCCAGAGGATATCTCCAGGCAGTGTTCTTTCAAATGTGTGACTGACATTACGTGGGAAAACTACCTTTGCTGATATCATTAGTATGAGGGTCTTGAGATAATATCATCCTGGATTACGTGGGTGGGCCCTGAGTCCAAAGGTCGATGTCCCTGTAAAGGAGAGGCAGAGGGAAATTAGACACAGACATACAAGAAATCAAATTGTGGGAAAACACAGGCATAGAATGGAGAGGTATGATGCGACAAGTCAACTCTCTGAGTCTACAGAACATGGAAGGTCCAGGAAACTTCTGAACATGTGATGTACCTTTCCTCACATTTTTACTATAGTCAGATGTCATTTTGCTGTTTCTTTTTAAATTCTAGTAGGTATTTTATAACTAGTAGATGTTTTTATTTGCACATTTATGATGACACATAACACTGAACATACCTTCATGTGCTTATTTTTTATGTGTAGACCTGCTTTGGTGAAAGTTCTGTTCAGATATTTTGCTTAGATTTAAATTGGTTTATTTTACTATTATGGAGCATTAAGATCTCCTTGTATATTTAAAAATAAACACCTGATATCATATATGTGGTTTATAAAGATTTCTTCCAGTCTGTGGCTTCTTTTTGATTCTCTTAAATGGCATTAATTTATCACTTATACTTGTTTATAAGAATTGAAGTTGTTTTACTAGTGATCTCACTGATGGCAGAAACATGAATCTTACGAATCTTTGTCACACCATGTTCACATCATGCTATTAATGATAGAGGCTCCCACATCAAGTGAAATTCCACTCTTTCAGTATGAAACATTCATATATACTTACTGTGTAAGCATACTATTGTGTATTATTTCTTATATAATATTTGGGTCTTCAAATAGAAGCTGAGGACAGAAAATAAAAGATACTGCTATTGGTAGAAAAATACTTCTGTTATTGTGTGTGTTATATTTTATACTACTGCCAAATTACTCCTTAAAGTATTTTAAAGTTATTCAACTTTGAATAGACTGACTTAGGATTATTTAATTTTAAGGCTTATTCATGAAGCAGTAAATGATTGAGTTTTTCTACAATTGTATTTAACTTGAAAATTAACTAAGAAGACATACAAACATTAGTTTTATACTATCTCATTTTTGTCTTTGTATAATTAGCTGTATTATAATTTTCCATGTTTACCTCTTTCTTCATGAGGTTGCTTGATATTCTCATAGTGCTAGTTATATAAATCTTTCAAAATATAATCCTTTTAATACATTATGAAAATGCATTTGATTATATACAAATGTAAATATTTAATGTTGTTCCTTTTTAAGTAATAAAGGGAATATAAATTAGAATATATGGTAAACTCTAGCCAATGTGCTGATTAAGAAGAAGGTATATTTAAAACATAGCCTTAATCTCTTCAACATTCCTAATAGTTCAGAAAGCATTTTTAACCCACTTTACATTCATAGTAATGGTTTATGAGAGAATTGAGCTAGTTAAATTTGGGAGCTTCCACAGAGAGAGAGAGAAAGTAAGTATATATTTATGCCTCTATTCATCGAAATAAAATTTTCATTTGGTCAAATAGTCATACAAGATTCAATTTTACTTTTGTAAATCTACATCATTTCTATATAAGCAAGTATTATTTATACATACAGTTACTGTTATGTATGATTAATATAATTCATGAAAGGGTACGTCTCTACAGGAAGTTATGTTCCAAATTTTTGACAGATTTTGGATGTTGGATCAATGAATGACTTCTGAATTGAGTAGTACACATGGGGTTGTGATGACATAGTAACATACATACAAATGGTGTAATGACAAATTTATTTGGGGGGGGAGTCCCAGGAATCAAATGCAGGACCTTGTGATTGCCAGGCAGGTGTTTATGCCACTGAGCTATATCCCCAGCTGTAATGAGAAATTGTGAGGTGGAATACATACTTTCTAAAGCCTGGATTTCAATCTTCATGAAACACATTGACCTTCAGTGACAGTGGAACTTATAACCTTCTACTAGTTAATGACAGTATGCAAAGGTGACGGTAAGTATGAGATTATGCATATGTGATTACATGAATACATATCACTAATCATACTTATTTTTCTTGTTATTTTCTGGCTTTGAAGAAATAAACTCCTGTGACTCCTATCACATGTGAAAATGGACTTAAGAAATTGAGAAGAAAGAGAATTGTACATTGCTAGTGGGAATGTAGTCTAGTACAACTATGATAAAAATCAATATAGAGCTTCTTCAAAAATCTGGAGATAGATATTACACTTAATTCAGATATTCCTTTTCTGGATTTCTTTCCCAAAACTTAAAAACAACATTCTATAAAGTTATATGCCTACCCATGCTTATAGCAGCAGAATTAACAACAGCTAATTAATGGAATGAACTGTTTTGTCTATCAAGAGACAAAGAAAGAATGTATCATATATTCACACGTGATGGATAATCATACTATTTATATCCAAAAAATATATAATCTGAGTCACTTGTGGAAAATGGGCAGATATTGAGACTGCAGTGCTCAGTGAAATAAATCAGACAGAGAAAGCTAAATATCACATGATTTTCCTTACATAAGGAACCCAAACTATAAATAAAGAACAAAACAAAACAGAAGATAATGGTAAATAAAAAGATATACTTTGTAGAAATAGGTAGGTCATATGGGTCAGAGACAAATGGAAAGGCGAAATAAAAGTAGTAAATGTTTGGTACATATTTGGTACCAATTTCCCAAGATGAATGTAATCATTTTGTGCACTAAACATATGCCAATAAAGAGAGAAAATTCTAAATTTATGTAAAGACCCTTGAAACAGTGATACGCACAAACCATCTCTTAACCAACAAAGTGCTCTTTTTATTCAGTGTCTATTATCTGAGGCCCTGTATTTTGAGTTCTTACTGGTAACACTTCAGAACAGTATTAAATACTGAATACGTGGTTATCCGTAATGCATTTGTCTATCTTTCTGTCTGCCTAGTATGAACTGTTCTCATCTTGCCAAGCCCTAAATTGACACACTTCTCAGGTGTGTTTTCAGCTCCATTTGTTTTCCTCCAAATTTTTAGACATGACAAATATTTTGGTATGTAATCCTCTTATGACTTATAAAATCTCCACTCGCGAAAACTGAATTTTGTTCATTTTACTGAATAATCTATTTTCTTTCCAATACACCTGAGGATAGTATCATTATCTTAAATCAAATGCTAACATTCACTTTAAGGTCTCACTTTTTTGGTGAGATATATGATTACTTTATACTCTGTATTCCCTTTCTATTAGGGTTCCCATTATTTTTGCTTTTGATTAGCACATTTTTGTTGGACATGTTTCAGGTTAACACTTATTAAAGTCCTGGCTAGATCCATCCTGAAACTATGTGATGGATAATGAGATTAAAATTCTGTAAGTAAACATGTGAACCAAAGATTTTCTTATGTAGCTTAAACACATTGCAAAGTAACATAAAACAAGAACAGATTTGGAGGTAGATGATCTGTTGTTTGTCAACAGTCACAGACTGCTAAAAGTGAGATAGCACATGCATGTTCTGTATCACAACTCTGCTCTAACTTATCTGACTACAGCCCTGGGTTACAAAAGAATATGTGCATGTAAACATGACTATTAATATTTTTTCTTATATCAATCTCTTTTTTATTTGCAGCGTAGGTACTAATTTAAATTGTCTCTGAAGTTCAAGGTAAAAATGCAAGGAATTTTCATTTTAAAATCCCATTCTCCCAAGGTTAATTGTCAGAGACTGTGTCTAGAATTTTTCTAAATTCCATGCCTAGCTCTTACAAAACTAATGCTCTCTACATTGAGCCTTCTCCTTAGGAATATATATTCCCACCTTATGGTAAACCAGGTACTCACTGTTTTAACTGCTGGGACAATATTTAGTGATAATTTTTGCCTTATAATATTGCATTTATTCTTTTCATACAAATATAGTCATTTGAAAGAATAAAGTTTTATCTATCCATCAAGTATAATTCAGAATACTTTACATGCATCTATAATTGCAGATGAAATTCAGTTGGAACACCATTACTAAATACAATGTAATATACTTATTCTCAAACTATTGAATTTTGGTTCTTATTTTAATTATTCTACAGTATCTTTCTTGCCTTATCTAGTCAATAAACTACATCCTTAGTATCTTTCTGAATTTAGCCTATCAGTTAAAACTCTACAGAATATCCATGCAGAAGAAATTGCTGCCCTGTAAACTTTGTGATACGGAGAGCTGAGTATAAGAGATATGAGTGAAAACATGTCGAACATTTAATTTTTCATAAATAACAATAAAGGGCATATTAACATTAGCCCCTCTCAAAATATCCTTCCTCACTTTGAACACAGTCTTATCCTTCTTTGCCCCTTTCTGGGCAGTTCTGGCAGTCTTCATTCATGAGTGCCTTCAGGCACACGGTTGTGGCTGCCTTGATGTCCTGAGTTGGTTCAAAAGACCTTTCGTGGTGATTTTGACCTTGGAGAAGAGACAGAGGTATCATAGTGATGAACAGTGGGTGGACAGATGAAGTAACACAATAGTGCTCATAAGCCCTGTTTTTCTCTGGGTTGGTCCTTGCCCCAGCATTCAGTGTAGGTTTTATCACAGCTCAGAAAGACACTGAGGAAGGAAGACTCGCGGACCTGCATCAGAAAGCAGCAAGAGGGGAGTGACAGGTCTTCTGTGGGGGATCAGTGACAGCGTGGTCTGTTATTGTGATAGTTCTCTCTTATGTAAACATTCACCACAGATTTCGTTCACACCTGGTTTATATGCTGTTTCTCTGCAGAAAGGAGAAATGAAAAGACTCCTTCTTCTGTGCTTTTCAACATAATCTCATTAATTTCCCTTCTCAGCGGGCGGGCAGGGGGTGCAGCGTGTGCACATAGGTGCAGGTGTTGAAGGGAAGTGAATAGAGATCAAAAGTGTAAAACCTAATGCCTCTTGAAACTGATTTTACAATCTTTAAAGTTTTCATTTCAGTTAATATAGATTTATATTAGTTATATTCACATCACATTCATAATTTACATTCTAAATTTCTACTTAATAAAATATATTTTTCTAACAAAAATAAACATATGGATTATAGTTATATAGGAGAAAAGTTGATATACAAAATAGTGGCAGTTTTAAATAAATTATGAAAGCCTAGAAAATAAATAATATTCCTAAAATATACCTAAACTTAGGAAGGAGGAAAACAACAGACTTGAAAATCATTTCACAATTATAGTTAAAACAACAGTGAAGCCTTTTCTGAAAGCAAATGGCTAAGAAATCAATAATGATATAAAATATAAATAAGATTTTATATGATATTAAAAGTATTTGAAGAATTAAAAGCATCATTGGCATAACTCGATGGATACACTGTGGCCTACATAAAGAAACTTAGGCACAATTTGGGAAAAATTGCTAACTTCAGTTTGCACATTGATTTTGAGTGAGCTACTGAGTATTCATTTGGAAATTAAACACAGAGTAGAAAAATTACTCCTATAGATTTAAATGCACAGTGAAGTAAATAATAAGAATGGGTTATTTTATCCCCAATATTTTTCTGTATCCTAGGAGGATGCAGTCACCAGTAGGCCTGAACTGGCCAGAAGGGTAAGGGAAAGACAAGCTCTTCCTGTCCCTTCAGAAGCTGGAATATCCTTCCAGAGCCCTTCCACATCAGAACTCCAGATTCTCTGACCTGTGAATGCTACCGTTCGTGCTATCCTTCCTTAGACTCTGGGGGTCTTTGCACTCAGAAAGACAATTGCACAACTGACATTTGTATCAGTCAGTAAACAGAGACACAGATTTAATGTATGATATAAAGCAATAGAAGAATTTACAAGATTGGCTTACAATGGTCACTAACAGAATAAGGAGAGTAAGAAAACAAAGTTTGTTCACTGGGGACCAGAAGGATCCAGTGGAAGGCCTGGAGGTCACTTTATGAGTCCACATCAGGAGGCCAAGGGAATGTGATGAGTTTATGATATAAGGCTGAAGGGTCGATGTTGGAGGCCAAAGAGACTACACTGGAAGCCAGGAGACAATGCCCCAGCTGAAGCAGGAAAGTGGAATTCCTCCAAGGGAACAGAAGCAGCCTTCCCTTTGTTTCCTTTTTATAACATTCTGGTTACAATTTGCCCTAGAGTAGATTTTCCTACCCAGCACTGTGCTGAGCCCATCAAGTTGGGGGTTAATTTAAATTGACTCAATTAATTAATTATGATAGACCTTACAATTGTCAGGGTTTCAGACTTGAAGTGTGTCACTCTACTGGCTTCCCTCACTCACTAGGCTGTTGATGTCCTATAGTGGGACTTCTCTGTTTTGAGAAATATAACAACTAATGTCTCTCATGAGAGAAGATGAGAAATATGGGAGAAGATAAATCTCTCTCTCTCTCTCTCTCTCTCCCTCCCTCAATACCTGCTATCCTCAGTCTCCTAATATTTTGTTTCTCCACAAAAAGCTAACACCCAACACAGGAGATAATTAGGTTTAAATGAGTTATTGTCTCTCTAGTGTAAGAACCCGAAAGAGCAAATCAAATCTGAAAGGTACAATAGATATTGTGAAAGGGAAAAAAATCCCGTTCAATAGGCAAAAAGACCTTGTATAAGCAATAGGATAAAATAAAGGCAGAAAGAAGAAACTATATATATTTTTATATACAATAAATGTACACACAAGACAGATAAGATAATTACATTATTAATTTCTACTGATGTATTGAAGGGAATATTTAATGCATAATTTTGACCAATTTTGCATCCTTATATCTGATAATCTGAACAACTACTTTGAACACAACCACATGAACAACGTAACAGTCATTGCTGAATACGTAACATCTGTTTTGATAAAATTCTGCATCATTTCTGTGTTTTATTACTTTTACTCTCCCTAAAATAAAAAATCAGTTACTAAAGGTGAACCCTATGATAAAGTGACTGTCCTTATGCCAAGAAGGAAGCTATAGCTCTCCATTGCTTCTTTGCTCAAATGAAGACATAGCAAAAATTTGACCACCTGAAAGCCAAGAAGGTTCTCATTAAGCACTAAGTCACTGATCAATATGATCGTTGATGTCTTACTCTCCAGAACTGTCACAGTTTCTATCTGCATGCTCTCCTAAAACTTCATGTGCTCCTGAGTGGGGATTTTGGAATGTGATCAGACCATGGGAGTAGGATACTCACCAGGGAGCTCCACTGATGTGTTTATAGTCAAATGTGCTGTGGGGAAGTGAAGCCTGGTCGGAGAAGACGGGTCACTATGAGCATGGGCTGAAAAAAAATATCTTCTTCCTTTTTCCTGTGATGTTCCTGTCTGCTTCTCCCTCTGCCAAGCCATGAGCCATGCTCCTCTGCCATTCACTCCTCCCATGGTGCTCTGCCTTCCAGTCACCTCACTATTACTGAATCGTGAGCCAGAATAAATCCCTCCTTTTTTAAGTTATTTGTGTCATGTATTGTGTCTCCATGATAAGAAAGACAAGAACTACAGTAAATGATTGTCTATCACCTAGTATATTGCTAAGATTTGTTTTTACCAGTACACAGTACATAACATACACAAGTTAAGACAGGAAAGGCTTAGGCTGTGGTTTGGGGGTTTAGACCCTGGTTCACTGGCTCCAAGGCAGACACATGGCAGAAGGGCATGGCAAATCAAAGCTGCTCATTTTGGGGTATCCAGAAAATAGAGCAGGGTATCAACACAGAGAGGAATGGATAAAGTATCATATATATTACCTAAAGTCTTGTCTCTCTGATCTCTCCAGTCATACTTCTAGCAGTGTTTTTACATTCAATTAAATTGACATATCAGGATTATCAGCCACCATGCATATTTGTCAACTTCATACCCAAACACATCTTGGTAAACCAGATAAAGGCAACAATGTAATTGACAACGAAACAATGCCTTCACCCAAGTCTCACCAATTTCAGAATTTTTCTCAAAAGACGGAGACCAAGTGTCTTCTGAGACTCAACACCAATGCTTAGCTGTACACATCTAAAACAAGCTACCTGGACCAATATACAATAGAACAGGGGAAACATTTCCATTCAGGAAGGGAGAAATAAGGGGACAGAAAGAATCAGAATAAACACGACTTAAATAGGGTAAGCCGGCTTTCTTCTCAAAGGATAGTTTACACTTCTGCACCATTGTGACTGTGATGGATGGGATCTTGCTGATTTCTGAGATACCCTCAGTCATCTTTCTTAGTGTCACTGAAAAAGTATTTCATTTCTTTTTAGTGGTGGTAACTTCTTTAGCAATCACACCACTTTTGTCCCTAAGCTTACATGTGGTTCTTTGGGGTGACAATTAAGGTTTTTCCAATTTTTCTGATCTGTCATTTTGTCCATGATTCTCACTATAAATTTGGCTAAAAGTAGCCAGTGTTAACCATGACCAAGCTTGGCCTGTCTTGCAACTTTTTCTATCACATTAATTAGTCTAATGCTCTTAATCTTATTCCCTTGCAGCCTTAGGAGGCAGACAAAATGTTCTGCCTGCATATAATACAAACAGCCATGTGTCCTAGTGCCAGTGGAGCCTTTTGTTATTGTCTATATTCTATCAGAATTCTCATCTTCTGAGTCCAGTCTAAAATTACCCATCAGGTTCTGCTTACTGTATTCTAAAGCTTCACTTGCCTATAACCCCCCAGCCTTTCCAAACTCTTCAAGCAAACCAGTTCCAAGTGCCTCTAAAATATATAGTCAGATGCAGTCCCAGCAGGAACCCCAATCCCGGTACCAATATTTTCTGTTGTCTTATGGTCACTGAGGTAAAATGCCAAGCACGCACAAATGAAATAGTGTTAAATTGAATTCACTCATTGTTTGGAGAGTCAGTCCATATATATTAAGCTGGCTCTAAACAAACCCTCATGGTGAAAAAATACGACAGGGAGAAGCTCCTTAGCTCATCATTGCTTGGAAGCGCACTAGGGCAACAGTGACACAGGAATGGGCAAGGTACTGTATGTAGTACCCAAGGTCATGCCTCCGTGAAAGGTCTGAAATGGCTCGTGGAAACTAATCAAGGTAGTAAGATACTGCTACCAATACATAAATTATATATTGTATGTTATTTTACATGGTGCAGTAAAGATGGAATAATGCAAAAATTATATTCAAAAGCAAAATTAATTTTATATATATTTAAATCTTTGAACTAAGAATGAACATGCAGAAGACTGTATTAACATTCTATTCAAAAAAGTTCTACAAATAAAATATAAATAAGATATATATTGATGTTTATACTTATATAGAGATATAGATAATATATTATTCATGAAAAAATGAGGAAACTTAAATTTAATTTATATATATATATACACATATACATATACATATGTATTGTACTCTTGGATTTAGAGTCATAATTGGAGCAATGTCAATTACACACAAATTGATACATAATTTTAATTTATATTTTGTATGCAATAAATCTATAAAAATATTGAATATAATTATTGGCAATGTATGAGCAAAATTTGCTTTTATCTTTTGAAACTATATACACTTATTTTCCACTTTATATGAAGAGCGACACATTTTTTCAATAGCTGGAACATTCTTGACAGAAATCAATACAATGGAAGTTATCACTACTCCAATTATTTGAACTATTGATACACCTACAATAATCAATAGACTTTAGCATCAATATAGTTACAGACACATGTATACATGTAACCAAATAAGGAACCTATGTGTTCTTTACCAAAATATGCTTAAATGATTTCTGATGAATGTGATCTTTTTAAACTAAGTATTATACTTTCAGTAAAATTGTTTTGGACCAAATGGAGGATCATGAAGTTAGTAATGGAATAATCTTGACCTGAACCTCAGGCTTTGTATAAAATATAACCCAAAAATGAGTCTTAGATAAGGTAAAAATAAAATTCTTGGATAAAGGCAATTTAAAGAAAATATTTCAAATCTAGATGTAAGTAAAATAATCTTAAATTTTCTAACAGGAGGATGATCAATAAATATAAACATTGATATATTGTATTCCATATAAATGTAAAATTGTTTTGTGAAAGAAAGATGAAAAACAACAAAATGAGAAGAATTCTATATGCTATATTTGTGAGAAAAGATTTGCACTTGGAAAATAAGAACAATTCTCAAAACTGAATAATAAAATGACAACAAAGTTAACAATTCAATTTCAGTGAAGAAGAGATTCATACGGTACAGAAGTTCAGGAAAGAATTGCGTGTCATCACCTATGAGAAAAATACAAGCTAAATAATTTTAACTATAGATTACTAAAATCTATTTGAATTACTAAAAGTAGAGAAAAGCTACAGTGTCACTTTTAAATAGTGGTAAGAATGATGACAAATGCACCTCACATTAATAGTGAGAATGTAAAATGGTTTAGCTCCTCTGGAAACCAGTTTGGTAGTTTCTTATAAATCCAGGCATGCAATTAATACACATCTCATCATGTGTAGTACCCAAAATCTACCTATGTAAAATGAAAATATCTATTACAGTAAACTATTTATACTCAGGTCTATAATATTTTTTCATGAACTTCAAGTTGGAATCAGCAATACAAAAGAACAAACCTTCAGTCACATAGCAACTTGGATGATTCTCCAAGGAAATTTTTAATTTAAAAATTCTGATCTAAACATTTTACATAGTGCATGTTACATGTCATAGTGTATGATCTCACTTACATACTTTTGAAATGACATTAGAAATGGGAAACAGATTACTACCTGCCAGGCGTCACTTGCACGAAAGACCTTGAAGTAGACTGGAGGTAGTATTAGGTATAAAAGGGAGCATGTGGGACGGTGATGGTGATGAGACTCCTCTGTATCATGTCTGTGGTGGCTACGTCACTGGCTAGTGGGGGTTCTTGCGTCAGTGATGATGGAAATTAAAGCTGAGGCAATAAGCGCACACTTCAATTGAACAACTTTAACTGGAAAGTAAAAGTGAGTTATGTGAGACCTTGGCTCGATGAGCTGAAAACTAAAGTTGGCCCAGCTCAGACCAAGATCAAGCAGACCCCTTAACAACAACAACACAAACAACAACAACAAAGAACCAATTTTGTGGGGTATTATGATCAGCTGAGGTTTGGTTGATTAGCCAAGTCCTAGTTTCAGGCTTGTGGGCCAATTCAGTTCCCATTTATTAACTGTTCTTGGTAAACTGTTCCTGTCAGGAGCAAGGTGCTTTCACACTGGGGAAGTGATCGCCTCATGAGGTGGTTTTAAGAGTTCCTTTTCCTAGAATCGAAAGGAACTGCAGTTTTAGAACAATTCCTGGAGACTCTAGGTATAGCTCCAAGAGGAGTGGAACTGGAATTTGTAAATTTGGTTAGCAAATGTCCTTGCAAATCTGATAAACGATTTTGTTTACTCTCTTATTGTTGACTTCAGTCTTAGAGGGGTCTGAGATAGGCTAGGTATATTTTGGACTAGTAAACATCATATTAGATGCTCTTGCGAGAGTAAGTAACATGCCTTCATGTGGAACAGAGCAGAGCTCAGGTCGAAAGTTCTAAAGTGATAAAGGGGACAGTAACTGAAACCCAAGATGTCAACTTTCATCCTGCTTTTCGTTACCATCTGGGGCTCTGTTGTGGTATAAAATCTACATAAATTCTCCATTAAAATTCATATTGAAACTGGCCTGTCATAAAATTAACAGAATACTCATGTGCTCCAAAACCAGTGAAAAGAATGAGTGAAATGGGACTTTAGAAACAATATCATAGGATCTTTTTATGGTTAAGAATGCAATTTTACTATAAGTTCAATGACAGTGTATTTAAGGGTTGTAAACAAAATCCTCACACCATCGAATTTACATTTTAATAGCTTACTCGTGTTTCTGGAAGAGGAAAACCGATGGAAAAGTAGGCCACAGGGGAAATAGCGGCAATAAGATTGTGACAGGTCTGGTAAATGTAAACAGTGACCTACATGTAAAAACAGTTTTGTGTAGAGGAGACAGATTTGATATATTTTAACATATAACGTTAGAACTTGCAATACACTTGGATATACATAAAGAAAATATGTTTTCTTTTTAAATGTGTCTTGGACTTCTGGATTGCATGACACAATAAACAATGGTGAGTTAATGAGTTGGAAAAAAATGAAATTAGCAATTGGCACTAAATTGTCAAGTAAATGATACATGTGTCTGAATAGACTCAATATTTATGAGTGCTCAACACGCATCTGAGTTATTACTGTATTAAGTCTCATGGGGCCACATGTCAATATTTGGCAAATATTACATTGTTGATTCAAATGTAATAGCACTCTAAATTAACTGTAATTAAACCTAGTGACAGATATTATAAAGTAGACACAGCATTTGTAATTATCTTGAATGTAAGTATGTATTTCCTATTGCAAAATAGGAATTATATCAGACATAAACGTAATACTGCAAGTGACCGATTATTTGCTTTATTCATTTTTAACATTTATATAGGAAACATGACATAAGGCATGTTTTAAGGCATTGACAATTAAAAGCAATATCTACTTTAAAGAGCTCACAGCTTCTGAGGATTCAGTGATTGAAAATAGTGGCAAGAGGCAATTCTCGACTGTACAAACAAAGCAGAAGCTTCACACAAGGTTTTCTTCTTTTATCAAGAACTTTAACATAAACATTGAGAGGAGAACTCAAAACTAAAATTGCAGTGAAGAGGATTCACAATACCATAGCAAAAGAGTAGGCAAATAATTAAAAAGACATCAAAGGATAAAAACCGCTCTATTATATTCAGATTGTCTGTGTCAAAAAATATGTATGCGGCGCTTGCCTAGCAAGCGCAGGGTCCTGAGTTCGATCCCCAGTACCCCCCCCAAAAAACAAAACAAAACAAAAAAAATGTATGCGATGTTAAAGCTATTGGCAAAGTTTGGAACACAAAGACTCTACCAAGATATTTTTAGAAAACTTAGAAAACAAACATTATGCAGTATAAAACAGAAAGTTCTACAATTCTTCATTGATATAATGATTTTTTAACATCCCAAGATGCTTCACCAATAAAAAGATGCAGTATTAATTGTATTCCCACCCCTCTTGCAAAACAGAGTAGTTGATATGAAGGTACATACAAACCATGTTGCACATATACTTAAAAAACTAAAATACAAAAATATTGAACTTCAAATTACGGTACCCAATAATATGCCATCATTGTTTCTAAGACTACAATAAATACACTTATTGTAGAATGAACTACATCCAGTAATAAAATGATTGGTAACCTATCAGAGAAAATCAAATGTTTTTATAATCCAGGTTTAAACATGCTTTATCATAATTCTGCTTATGTACATGTGATCAAATTAGGCACAGGAAAAATATGCCCAGGTGTACTGATGGAGTATTTTTTTTTTCATTTTATTGATTTGGCCACTTACCATTAAAAATAAGCACTGGTTTTTTTTTTGTACTTTTCTTAATTTTACCAACTGAAACTATTAACCTATTCTGAGCATACAAAATATCAGTACTCCATCACTCTGGAATTAGGAGGATCACAGATTTAAATCCAACTTAATGACTTAGTATGAATATCTCCAAATAAAATCCAAAGGTCTTAAAATGGTGTGGGAAGGCCCAAGGTTCAATTCTCAGTAAAATCAATCAACCAATCAATCAATCAGTCAAAACATAACAAAAATATCAGTAGTAGATTGTTAGATTTCATGAGGTCTTCAAGCAGAAAAGAAAAATATATAACAACTTTCTACCTTGGTTTTCTCACTTTAAATATGAGAAATTATAATAACCCATCTACAGAAATGTAACACTAGATTTAATTTTAAGAATCTAAATACCAATATGCCTTTAGGCTTAAATTTATTTACTATGACTGTGTCTGTAGTGTATTATATTATACTAGAAAAAGAAATGTGTTATATTTTGTGTTATTGGATCAATTACTAGTGGTTTCCATATCTTGAATGTGTTCATCTACAAAGATATGAATAATGCTTTGTAAATAGATCATTAGAAATTTTAAAATCTCTGAGTTTTGTCCAGTGCTAACCAAAAATAAAATGATAGTACAGTAACAATATTTAAACACATGGTTTATGACCTGTATTCTATTTTTAAGTTAATGACTTTTTCTTTTAACCTCATCCAAAATTATTTCTTATCTAAACACACTGGTATTTCACATGCAGTGTGATTCTAAAAAGTATGACTGAGAAGGAGAAAATCAGATCCAGATATTCAGGACCTGACCTCGTGCATCAGCCGTGGGTACCTCTGGTACTCTCTCACTGCGACAGTCTTAGAGAATATCAGGGTCTGAAAAGTCTGCTCTGATCTTCAGGATAAGCAGACTAGAGCAATTTGTAAATGTCAGAAAAAGAATGAAAGAAACATTTTTTTCTTCTTTCTCTCCTTCCTTCCTTTCTTCTTTCTTTTCTCCTTCTTTCCATTTTTTTCTCCTTCCATGCATTTCTATTTGTCGTGTTGGGAAAGAAACTAGAGCTTTACTCTGAATTACATCCTCTGCTTATTTAATTAATCAATTTATTTATAAGACAAGCTCTTGTGAAGTTGCTCAGGCTGGAATTGAACTTCGAGTCTTCCTACTTGGATCTTAAATTGCTAAGATTACAGGCAAGAACCACTGACCTAATTAAAATACACATTTTCCAACATGTAATAGGATAATCCTCTCTCCAGGATAACAGAACTGCACAATTAATTCGTCCTTATCAATTATATCTTAGCTTCCCTCTAGGATACATTCAACCCAACTTACTGAGCTGCTCTGACAGAATTACCCCTACGTCCTGAGAACATTCAATTTATGCCCTATTTTCTTAGACTTTTCACAAAATCATATAACCAGAACACAAATTATATCACAAGACCTTTATAATACTCTTTTACAAGGATGAAATAGAGTTAATATTATCAACCAAGCATAATTTTCATCCAGTGGTTTCAGAAAACTTCAGGAAAAATACATTCAATTTGGAAATAATGGTACAATATTCACTGTACTCTTATGACTAAGTTCATCTCAATATATTTTGCCATGTGGTCTACTTAACTGTCTATTTTCATTTTCCTGCTTTCTAGAAATACAGAAAAATGCTTAAAATGGTCCTCCACTAAATCAGAAACCACCCGAGTTCAACTATCATCTTATCTGTATACTTAGTCATATGGAACTGTTTTATTGCTGTATAGTAATTTGCAAATAAATTTTATATTCTGTGAGAAGTATCAGCTGGTTGATGCCTTCAATGAGGTAACATCAAATGAACAAGAGACAAGGAATGACAAAATTATGAAGAAAATTCCAAAATATGTAGTACATTGTATTGATATACAGTGGAAGAAACTGTTTTGAGCTCAAGTTAGCAGGTTATAGTAGCTACAAGTCTTACATCTGTACAAATGCAACAGAAGGAAGAAACTGTCAGTGTTGATAAAAATAAAGCAGAAATAAAGAAATAAAATGATCACCTGGAAACAATAGAAACACTACCCAAAGCATAAGGGGAGTACTTCATTGTGACCCACTGGTACAGTCTAATGTGCACGCAAGTTTTTGAACTTCTAGAATTATGAAATCACATGACTAGTTAGATATGATGCAAGAAAGAATATTGAGCCAGGAGTAGAGAAAGAGAATTCTAACATAGTATAATACTTAGGAAATTTTAAGTAGATATCTGAACATTGGCACTATATTTGGAAAGAGTAGGGAGAAGTGTATGATTAGAAGCAACTGTAATGAATATTTATTGAACATTTCAGTTCAATTTCTTCCTTAATACTTAAGAATTCAGATGACTGGAACTTAGTAACTATAAAGGAATGATGTATTGGCACAGGTATGAAAGTCTACAGTCATAATGATATTTTTGATTTATTTTATTGTCTTTTACTAAACACCCCATAGTTTTGGAAAAAAATATCATTTTTTAAAGACTATTTATTATAAAAATCAAATTGTAATGTTCATATTCTGCCTTAGGCAATTATTTATGGCCTGGCTTGATTTTATTCTGAAATGATGAAAAGAAACACATATATCACGAACACATATACATATGAACAGATAATGTACATAATGCATATTTATTTGTTTTTCATTTATGGCTAAGGAAATCAGGCTACTCATGCTCCATGCTTCAACTATAGAGCAAAATATGAGAATTTTGAATAAAACATATTTTATCCTTAGAAACTGTAGCAAAGGAAAAATGTAATACATCCTTGTTGCCTTTGAGGTTTAGTACAAAATTTTGGTCTTCTTAAACTCAAGTGGTAATACTTTTTAAAGTGCATTGTTTACATTTCAATAAATGACTTTTGCTCCTAGATTTCTATTGCACTGGTAAAGATAATGCTAAGCAACATAATGTTAATCCTTTTGCAAAAATAACCAATATTCAAAATTATCACATGCAACACAATGATATATAAATACAAAGCCCAATCAAGAAATCACAATGATCAATGTTTTAAAGTTGCTTTTTAGTTTGAAAAAATGAATTTTCCTAAATGATTTCAATGAAAAATTTTATTTCAAGTTATATTATGGGAAAGGTAAAATTTACTGGGAATGGCCAGGAGTGGTGGCACACGCCTGTAATCTCTACACTTGGGAGGCTAGGTTGTTGTAAATTCCAAACCAGTCGGGGCTACAAAGTGAGCTCAAGACCAGCCTGGACTGCATAGGTAGATCCTATCTCAAAAAGACAAAAACAATAAAAGAAAAAGTAAAACATTTACTAGGAATGTACATTTACAAATAGTTCTCTAACATTAGTCACTGTCTTCTCAAAACTGACAATACATATCTTGTTTATATCATTGAACTTGAACTTAAGAGCTGCCTTCAAACTCATAATGCATCAAATTAACAATACATATAAAACAGTCACCCATGTCACTGTTTTGGTAATTTGCAGGCTGTGTCTCTTGTACATCTGTTTCTGGAATTCTTAAGAGACGCCTGTACCTTCTTCTTAAAATATTTTCACTGGCAAGTTGTTATTTAATGGGACTCAATTCTAGAAAATCTAGGAAAAGGCTTTGTCATCAACCACAAGCTCTGTCTTCTGCCCACATGAAAGTAATTAGCAGCTGAGGTCACCCCTTCCTACTGTCCGTTTCTCACAGAGATTCAGCAATTGACTGCAGGCATCCCTGCTTTGTCAATTGTCTCTGAAATGAGCACACATTTCACAGTCCACAACCTAAGAGACAGATCATTCAGCTGAAATTTCCCAAGGCAGACAGCGGGGAGAAAGAGAGGTGACCGCTTTCTTAGAGTTGTTTGAACATTGCATTTAGTATGAAATAAAAGTCTCTGTTAACGTATCTGATTGATTTTGGTCTTCTGATGTCCTTATGATTTTCTGGCTTGTGTAATATGATGAGTAATAGTAGGCATGGGCTTCCAGCAGAGCTTTCCACAACTTTGTATAGAGCCTAAAATAAGATAAGGGGGTTACCATTATTTAAAATAAATGTATCCTAGAGACTGAAACTTGCCCATATTTAATTTTACCTACACTAGGTGTTTTCAGCATTTTTAAATGCTGAAGATAAAATAACAAGAACATATTAACAAACACAGAGACATAAACAAAACAACACAAATACAATAAAAACAATACAAAATTTTAGATACAGTGATGAGAAATTAACAATGGTTATTGTATTATATTCTGTTATCTTAAATTTGGTTACTCAGATAAACAAATATAGGCATGTGAGATTTATCAAGCAATTAAACATTAATTGTTCCTTTCAATAAAGCAATAGAAATTAGTAGTACAATTATATACCTTGTGTAAACACACGTACATATTTTCCCTTCCTTTTTTCTTTTCTACCTCATCCCAGTTGTTCTTTCCTTTTGAGCAGGTATTTTCAGCAACTTTAGTGTACCAACTTGTTCAGTATCAACTGCTGAGTATATAATTTTTGAGGTCAAGAAATAGTAATCAAATTTAGTCTTATAATTAACTTTATTCAATTTTGACCTTTCTAGTAATCCACATATTTTTAGATCGGCAGCATCAATTTCTCAGCAGTGCTCCGAACTTATCCTTCTGGCTTTCAGCCTACCAACAACAGGAAAAAAATATTTTCGTAACATAAAAACTTTTTGTTTTCAGTTATACAGAAGTACTGTAGGCTAGAATGCATTAAATGTACATTTTATGCTCCTCTAAATAAGTTATACACACGCATACATACTGCTACATATGTGCTCCACATGCACCTCGAGTTATTAAATTACTAATCATTTTACAAAGCTTTGAGAATAAAAGAAGAATGATGGAAAGCCCTAGGCTTCTTTTCAGATTTTGGTTCTAAATCAGTCATTCACTATGAAATGTTCTCAGGATTTCTAAATGTATCTGGTATCTCCTATGTTCCTTCTAGAGCATTCAGCTTTTTATGTATTTCTCACTGCTCCGAGAAAGTCGTCTTCAAAATGGAATCTAAGATTGGTTTATATGTTCAAAACAGGAAGGAGAAGGTGAAAAAGAAGGAGAGGGAGGAAGAGGAAGAGGAGGAGAAGAAGGGGAAAGGGAAGAAGAAGAAGGAAAGGGAGAGGGAGAAGGAGAAGGAGAAGGAGGAGAAGGAGAGGGAGAAAGAGAGGGAGAGAGGGAGAAGGAGGAGGTGGAGAAGGAAGAAGGGGAAGAAAAGTAAGAGGGAGAGGAAGTGGGGGTAGAGTGGTAGAGGGGAGGGGGAAGAGGAAGAGGAAGAGAGAAGGGAAAAAGTCCCCCCCCCCTTTGGCCGGGCTAGCTATTGCACAGGTGAACGTGCAAACTGACAACAGTCATGATGCAGTAGACTCAGCTCCTACTGGATTTTTAAAGTCAGTTGTCTTCATGTCTCCTCAATCTTATTTTTAGTGATGTCACATTTGTAGCATATAATTGGCTGCTGTAGGAATAACGTGAAAATCAGCCAAACTACAAATCTGGACATTTTTCCTACTTCAAGAAAACATTTTACCAAGGCACCTGTCTTGGTTATTTTTCCCTCACTGCTGAGACACAATACCCAATATCCAAAATTAAGGAAAAAAATTTATTTAGCTCACAATTTGTGGTGGTTTTAGTCCATAATCAGCTGGCTCGAAGGCAGGGTGGCCTGGCACAGGCGCCACAGTCCAAGCTAGCAGGAAAAAGAAGCAAGAGCATGGGGGGCAACAAGCCTGTTTCCTCCCTTATATTGTACATGTGCTACCTGCCGGGGCACACACCATCTCTATGGGGGCACACACCATCTCTATGTGTCCTCTTCCTCTAGCTGAGGATGTTTAGAAAGTAAGAATCCCAGCCTCCTGCTGAGTCACTTAGTTGAAACTTTAAGCTTCTCAAGTCAACACAATAAACAACATCCTAGAGCAGGAAGGGAGTGTCCTTTCCACCCCAAGATGTAGAACTGCTGAGTTACTTAGTTAAGCTTCTAGACTCCTCATATTAACACGATATATCAACCATAAAAACCCACACCTTGTCAGCTTGACAACTAGAGACATTTCTTCGAACCATTTCCCAGATACAAAAACATTATTTTTATTATTTTATAATTTAACAAAAGAAACACAGGTTTAACAACTCTTAAGAATGAGTATTAAGACTTTCAATATTATATCACATTAGAACCATAACATTTTGGCCCCCAAAGATTCATGAACATGCCTTTATGCAAAAGGCATTTAGTCCATATGCAAGAGTTGCCAAAGTCTTCTGTTTGAGCATTGCTGAAAAGTCCAAGTCTCAAGTCTCCTCAGAGATGTAAGGCAAAATCTTTAGTTGCAAGCACCTGTAGAAGTAAGTAGGTAAAAACTTGTAACGTTCAATGGTACAAAATAAACGTTTTATTACAAAAGTTACAAACAGGGGAATGCAGAGGAATGGGACCAAAGCAAATACAAAATCCACCACGGCAAACATTAAGTCCTGTAGTTTCATGTCTAGCATCAGAAGCAATCTGTGGCATATTGAGAGCTCCAAAGGGCTTGCAGGTCTACCCTTATGGCACTTTCGGTGGTTATAGCTGTCATAGCTTCTCTCTTAGGCCTGCTCTGTTCAGTCCTTGTAGCTTTTTTTTAGATGATACAAGTTTTTCACCTTTTTTAAACTTCTGGGGTGTCTTCACTGTACTTCAGGCTTTTTACTCACAGCTTTACCCACTGTTATGTCAGGGGCACACTGCCAGGCCTCCCAGGCCTTCTGAAATTCAGGTGGAAGCTTTTTTAACTTCAGAACTCATAAATTCCATATGCAACTAACACCAGCAGTACATGGATGATGCCAGTGTCTGATGCCATCTGGAGAAGTAGCCAGGCTTTTTTGCTTCTTGGCCATAGAGGTCAAGTGCCTGGATCACTGGTCTCTGTGAGTCCAATTTTGGGGAATAAATCTTGTACCACTACCATTCTGTAACATGTGCTCTGCAGCTTTCTCCTCAAAGCAGTCTTTCACTCTTGCAGCTTTGAGGTTGTAAAGGGTGGAGACTTGCTTCTTCCTCTTTTGATGCCCTCAGGCCATCTTTTTTTTTTACTTGTTTCTTTATCAGCAGTGGAGATCTCAGTTCTATTTTTGCAGTCTATATCTTTAGTGGAGCTTTTTCTTGGGCAAGACTCAAAATATTTTAAATCATTTTGCTGGGCTCTTTGCTTTTGATTTGCAACATAAGTCTGGCTAAAATCCCCCAACAATAACCATGCCACAGCCTCAACATTTACCTGCCTTGAAATTTTTTTCTGCCAGATTAATGCATCCACTGCCCTTAATCTCAGTCTCGGGCAAAGTCTCTGGACATGAACAAAATGCAGATAAACTTTCTGCATAGCACACGTCATCTAGAGTCCAGCACCCAGTGTAGTCCTTTTTAACAGAAAGCTCACAAGCCTGGTCTTTACCAACAGGAATTTTATCAGGCCTTTGGTCTTTTGACCTCTGACCAGAATCCCCCATAAAGAACAGTGGACGGTATTTTAGCACTTTTATTTTAGATGAAATTTTTGAAACTTTCTAAACACTTTGTATAAGCCATTTTAAAGGCTCTTGAAGCATGTGGCCATGTATAGCCACAGCAATGACCCCACTCTTGGTACAAAATTGTCTTATTTTTCTCTCATTGTTGAGACAAAATGCCCAGTCTCTAAAATTAAGGAAGAAAGAGTTTATTTAGCTCACAATTTGTGGAGGTTTCGGTCCATCACCAGCTGGCTCCAAGGCTGGGTGGCCTGGCACAGGGGCAGCAGTCCAAGGTGGCAAAGGGTAGTAAAAGCAGCAAGAGTATGGGGGGAGCAACAAGCCTCTTCTCCTCCCTTGTATTGTACGTAGGCTCTATGTCTGCACCAACACCATTTCCATGCCCTCCTTTTCCATAAGCTGAGAACGTCTACAAAGTAAAGACCCTGGCCACCTGCTAAATCACTTAATTAAACTTTTAAATTTTTCAAATTGACACAGTAAGGGCATGTCTTTTCTATGCCAGGATACAAAATTGCTGAGTTATTTAGTTAAGCTTTCTAGACTGCTCAACTTAACACAGTGTATCAACTATAACGGCACCAAACACCACTCAGAAAAATACTAGTTAGTAGCTTCATGACATTAGATTATTTCTGTCATGAAGAAAGCATTCTTTTATGTTCACAAGGAAAGAAGCACTTTAGTCATGGATTTGTCTTCCCAGGCCACTGATCTGCTGCCATCATCACTTGGATTTCAACAATGTTTGATCTGTTACAGTGATAGGCCACACACAGTTATATTTTATTATAAGTGAGTGTAACAATGGATTCACAGAAATGGAATTCACTGGTTTTGTAGAGTACCATCACAAGAAGCAGCTAGTTTGGTAGAAATGGCTTATGGAGGATGTAATACCATCTCTAGAATGGAGACATTCTAAGGGTGGAGCTTCTATAGAATGCAGTGTCACCATATCAGAAAAAAGCCATTATTTGATGGAAAGTCTTCTGTAGTAAAAAATGAATATGTCTAAGAAATAAAGGGAGATAGTAGTGTTCAATACACCAAGATACTCAATTATCTATTTGAAAAATTTTGATTGGTTTCCTCAATATGGTTGGTTTGGTGGGTTTGAAACACCTGGGGTCCCAGAATGAAATACTTCAACCAGGGGTGAAAGGAATTGGACAGAAAGTCTACCTTCTGTTCACTTTGGCCATCCTATATAGCAAGCCAGTATATAAATGAATGAAGTGGTTGAGATAAGGGTAGAGGGACAAGAAAAATGTTTCCTATTGTAAATCTTTCCTTTATTATATGATTGATAGTGTAAGCAGTAACGGAAAGTTTGACATGCAGGAAAATTAAAGGTAAGATTGGGTAAATATTTTGCCCTATGTCATATAACAAATATTGAACTTTATGATGTATGAGGTTGGAGTACTTTAATTCCGTTTACTTGCTCAACTTTTTTTGTATAGACAAGAGCAACAAGGCTGTTGGTTAATTACCAGTGACAGAAGAACATTTTCACATAGGTAATAAATAACTTTTGGTATTCTATTAGTGCATTCTAGCTATGACCTCTGTATCTTTTTCAGACAGTGGCACAGATTTTGAGATACTTGTGTGCTATATTAAATGAGAAGTACAGTCATTTACTATCATAGGAGAAATGTTATAGAAGATTATCGTAATAATGAATGCTACCACATTCCACCTATGTATTTCTATGTCAATGTATTTTGTATGATGGTAAGAAATAGAGTTGTGCTAATATTATACAATCTGATGTTGACTTGTGGTGCCTTGAAAGTTAAAAATTTCTTCAAACTCATGCCAATGAAAATACATAATGAAGTTTTCTCATATCGTATATTCTTTTCTAGTCCAGAAAACATTTTTTCTCTTATTAAGTAGGTTAAAAATCCCAGTCCTGTATTTACTGGTTATTATGGTTACAGACGCAGCTTGCTATATTCTGTGCTGTTTCCCTGAGACATAAAAACAAGGTCTTGACAATCTTGTTGTTAGAATTTTCATGTCACAACTGTTTAGCCAGGACTGGTCAAAATTTGCTAATTAAAAATCATCACCCTGATGTCCTCGCCCTACTCATTGGTATGAATAGTTTAGAACACATGTTTGTCTGAGATGTTAGGCTTTTGTTTGCTACAGTATGGTTTGCAGGAAGCATTTTATGTTAGTGTAGAAATGAACTATATTTGAGTTAGTCTACTTGTTTTATTGTTTTTTATAAACTCTGTGATCTATGATAATATTAAAACACCAAGTTTCTCATGTAGATTTTTGTTGAAATTATTTATTTTTTCGTAGCAATTAAGTACCCCAAAGGAATTTTCAGTTCGACTAAAATCAAAGTACTATCTATTAGAATAAGAAGCAGGACATATTTTGTAGCAATTAGGTTATTTTCCCATAGGCCTTCCAGAGTAGCTTTTACTAGATTATAAAATTAGACATGCAAGAGATTCTAGATGCCAGGTAGAAAATCCAGTTTCTGAATGAGGTTGAGAAAATTCAGGTGAATGTAGTTAAATTTTAAAATTAATAGAAAAATACTTAAACAGAAAGGAACATGTGGACAGAAATTAAAGAAGATGTAACACTGAAAGTTTTCCTTTGGATGGAGTAGTCTGAGATATATTTGTCTAGGTCATCTCATCTAATCATAGCTGACGATCATACCAGTGGTTTTGTATAGCTTTCACTAGGCAAAATACCTTTAGAAGTACAAAGTTACTTACACAAATTCAAAACCCAGTATCAAAGACGCGATCTGAAGTCGACTTCCTCAACCACTAGAGGATACTCAAGTGAAAGAAAAAAGCTACCAGCCAGTAGAGCCTTGACTTAGTGCATTGTTCTTAGCTTTAGTAAACATTTACATGAAGAGAGACATTAAAGTCTTACAGGGCTCTGGCCTTTTCTTGCTTATACATTTGAGTGTAATAGCTTGAGGAATAAAACCCTTGGGAATTCAATAAAAGTGGCAGCAAATCTCCCTAACAGGCTGACTCAGGAGGTGCTTTCCCTGGTGATAAACATTTCTCTTCCCTGAAGCCTTATTACTTGCTCCTTGTAGCGGAAGAGCTTCCTAAGAACTGAGGTTATGAAATATTCTTGATTTCTCTCCGAGGTAGGAGCATGGCGGGTAAACTTTTACAATTGTTGCACTAAAATTTAGGGAATGAAAATATAAAACTGTCCAGAGTGGTCTATGATGATATAGTCCTGGAGTTTTTATCACATCCTTTTGGTACTTACAAAAGTAAAAATATTCCAAAAATATTATGCAGCCTCCACTTTTAAAATATGATGAAAATGTTATGCAATTTACCTTCCAAAATTTTACTGTAAAATTATATTACTCTCTCATACTTAAATATATAATATTAAGGTTAACCTAGATGAGGAACTGTTCTTTAAAATATAATGTGTGTAGAATCCTGAGGAGAACCATAGCCATCATAGAATTTGATCAATAGACTATTACTGAGGGAACTTAGAAAGAGAAAATTAACAAATACAAGGAAAAGTTAGGTTATTGGGCTCTCGTGGTATTCATAATATCATATGAATAATGAGAGTTTCGTTTTATGTTTATTTTATAAATTTCAAAATATAACTTCTATAAAATTGAGGGTATTTATCTCACATAATTAGGAATGTTGCACAGATCTGCTTTTTAAGGCTGAGCAGAAAATTCCATCTAATGTGAAAGAGAATTTTGTAATTTTGACATAATAGAGAGGTAATATCTAATGTTCAGAGGGTATTATATATAACATATGTTATGTTAAATCTTCAAGTAAACTTCTGCTAGAAAAGATATTAAAGTTTACCTAGTACTGGAGGAAAATAATCCCCCTCTCCCAAAACTCCATATCCTAATTGGTGGTAAATGTCCTAGGTTTCCTGGGTCAGCATAAGGGAATTAAGGTTACAAACAAATGGAAATGAATTTCATAATCAGCTGGCTTTAAAATTAAAAATATAATAATCCTAAATTATTCACCTGGACCCAATGTAATTACAATGGCTCTTAACTGACACCGAAAATCAGACTGAGACCCGAAATGATACAGTTCGAGAAAGGATTGATAAACCATTTCTGACTCTGCTTTTAGTTGTTCTGTGAGTGTATGTATATGTATATACGGGTGTATTTGTGTGTGTGCATGCATGTCTGAATGGGAACAGTAATTACATCATTTCTTCTGCAACAATAGTTACACAGAAACTAAGTATTTTCCAGTACTGTACATGGAGCCTACAGCCCACATATGTGAGCAAGCAGGTTCCCACTGATGGTATACCGCCATCAACTACATGCAGATTTTGAATTCATGTAAATTAGAGTAGATCATTTGTATGAAGTGAGAATTTACAATAAACGTAATATAAAAAGAAGCAATTATTATTTTATTTCAGGCACACTTCCATTCATCAACAGAAATATCAAAGTTTAGATTATTGCTCAACAAGGAATGGAACAACCTTCAGCTTTCAAAAGAGAAAATATAAAGTAAATGTAGGAACGATTCCTACACTATAATGGACTTGGGCATAGGTGGAGGTTCTCATGTGAGCCTTGCCCCTTATTATAGGTAGCATTAATTATGTTTCTTAACATCTCAAATATCAGAATCAGAATCTTTATTACTTTCTGTTTCAACTTTTTAGTGCCTGTATGATACACGAATATTAGACTTGTTAAAATAGGTATTAAATACTATTTATATCCTTACATTTTGAGGCATTAAATAAAGAGCTGTATAACATGTAAGTACTAAATGATAATTTGTCTAAATTTCCAAACTTGTAAGCTATTTTATTTGCCATCAATAGCTTGCTTTCCTACCTAGTTATTCTGAATCACTTGTTTTTCATTGTTTCCACTTAAAATGGCATCTAATAGTTCACAGGCAGATTAAAGTAAATTATGATAGCAATACCTTTCTTTTGAAGTAAATAATATGCTCTATAAAAGCCATAAATAATATATATGATAAATAAATGTTATAAACAAAAAGTGACATCATGTAAATGGTTTCTCCAAAGATAAAGAAAATTGAAAAACATTTTATGCTCTAAAATGTTACAGTCAACATCCTCAACACTCAGCTTTATTAAACATGTGATATTTTTATTCTATTTTAAAGCTTAATTGTTTTCATGTTTCATAAAGAAAATGAAATTGTCATGTTTACTGTGTTATCTCAGCTTGATCTTAATTGTTATCTGTAAATTTTCCTATTTTTCAGGACTTAAACAGTATCACTCATAACTGTTCATTCAGTGCTTCCCCATTTAGTTATGGATGTTTTTATATCTTCATTTCCATTTCCAAACTTGTAGTAATTATAATTTTAAGATTTAGATATAAGAGAAAGTAAGATGTAGTAATAGTTGGTGATTTCCACAGCTAGTATTTCTCCCTCTCTCTCTCTCTCTCTCTCTCTCTCTCTCTCTCTTTGAGAATTTGGATGAAAAACTGCTAGTGGAAAAATAGGCAAACAAATATCCACATGATAATCTCTGACTTTTCTCAAGTTTTCAGCTTCTAATTTATAAATATATCTTCAAAAATGAACTTCGTCTGAGATAGTACAGTTATCAGAACTTATGTTTTAGACTTTCTACTTGATCTGTCAGAAATATGTGACAATATTCTCTTTTTGTCCTTTATGAAAATTCTTTTACTTAGCTCCTGTGATACACACGTCCTTGGATTACTTGCCTGTTTACATTTCCATAACATGTTTACTCATTTCTCTCAGTAGTAAACATTTGCAATATTTTTTCTCAGGGTCCTGAAATACTAATTTCCTTTCATTTCTCAATTCCAGTCTTTTTATGAGGAGCTTTGCCCCAGGGAGTATCTGTCAATGCGCAGAGACATGTCTGGTTGTTACAACTGATGGCAGTGATGTTGAGTTAGTAGTGGGTAGGGTTCTTCTACAATTATCTAATAGAAGAAGCCAGTGATGTTTCAAAATCACTGAAAAGGCACATGATAGCCTCTTGCTCCAAACAAGGAACCATTTAGTCCTAAGTAACAAAATGCTACTTTTTAAAATTCCTGCATTATATAAAATCTTTTCTCCTCTTTGTATGTATATTCTTGTAGGCAAGCTTATCTTCTTGTAAAGTTTCATTATAGCCCATACACTGAGTATATGATCATTTCTACCCTTATCTGTTTTACTATTTTAGACAACCAAATCTAAGCATTTACATGTGTATTAACATTGATACTTGAATTTAACAGACACCACAAACACTAATATCTAAATGCATGTACATAAATATCAGGTCTTCCTTCCTCAATATATCTTCTCCAAGGTCCCTACCTTATAGATGGTATCATCACCCACTATGTCAGATATTTAAGTAGATAAAACATCCTTAAAAAGGTACCTTTCATTTACTTAAGCCACGTAATTGATATTACCTCATAAGCATTTCACTATGTCATTTATTTGTCCGAATACCTTGAGCTTACACCCTAATTAAGATTATTATTTTGCACATTGTTGGGTAATCCCCAGGTATATCTCTTAAACCTCCCATCTTATCATTAATTATCACTGTCTATTTTGAGTTTCAAGTTTACTTTAGTCATAGTGCATAGAGTGGTTTTAGGTTTGAGTTTTGCAATAGCTTTTAAACACATGATGCATTCTCATTGAACTTGATTAAATGGTCCCCAATCACAACATATTCTTTGCTAAAGCAAAGAACTAACATAATCTCCATTTATATTCCCAGTCATACTACATATTAATTCTATGGACTTGCTAAGTATTTATGCAGTTCCTCAAAATTTCCTGAAAAGGATGAAACTCTTTCCAACATCGGGACTATAGACCTTCATGTTTCTTCTGAAAATATCTTCCAAAATAGCTCCTTAGAATTAACTCCCGATACTATTAACTCATCCCTCTGGAGATCATCTTAACTTCTCTGTTAGTCTTCCCATGCTGAACAAAAATGGACCACAAACTCTGTGACTCTAATAAAAACAGTGATAGTTTAGGATCAAAAATTGAGTTCGAGTGAACAGTTTTGGCCTGGCTATTTCCTTTTGGAGATTCTAAGAACGAATCTGTCCTTGACTTCCCCATGAGGAACGCTGTCCTTGTTGCATGGTTCTCAGCTCTGTATCGCTTGGCTTGTCTCTCTTTACCTTCATCATCACATCATTACCTCCAGCATAAGTACCTTTGTATTAGATTTGCTCTAGCCAGAAAATCCGTCTCATTCCAAGTTCCTTAATCACACTTGTGAAGGCCTTTTTGCATGTGGGGGTTTTAGAATGCATATTTGTAGGGTCAGTTTTTTAGTTTCCCACACCTTTGTAGGGTAAGTTACTTTCTTTAGGAAGTTATTCTTGAGGCACAGTTAACAATATGGTAGCAAAAGTAAAATGTGACTATTCTTAAACCTCTAGAGGTAGATGCAGTGTCTAAAATATGCTGTCTAATTATCTGGCAAAAAATTGTTGAAATCATTGCTCTGAATGAGTTATGATGGCTAATAAATAAGTAATAGAAATTAGTAAAATAAAAGAAAGGAGTCACCTTAGGTTTTCAAATATTTTCTCCCCTCTGAAAATATAAATGTATCTAAATAGAATTATAACTAAATACAGCAACTATCTCATCTGCTATTTCTTTATGTGATCATGAAATAAGTTAGCAGAACTTAATTGAGATGAGTGAATAATATGGATCAAATATTTAACACTTCTGTAGAATTAGAAAAAAATGTTTAAAATTTCATTCATGTTTTCTCCACTCATCCTTCTATAATGCACAAATATTGATTAGTGCCCAGCATAAGATGTGAGATAATCTGTTAAAAGTAATTTATAATTGTATGGAGAATGGAAATAAGACTTCACTACATTTCTGTTAAACTTATGTGAATGTGTGTGTGTGTGTGTGCACGCACGTGTGTGTGTGTGTGTGTGTGTGTGTGTGTGTGTGTGTGTGTGTTCTTTAACAGGACAAATATCATGATAGCAAGAAGTGTTTCATATATTGATGGTTCCTAACTAAGAAATATTTCATTTTCTGAAAAACTGTGCCTTTGCAGACACTCCTTTCAGTACATCTGGTTGTGTGTATCGAAAGTTGCGCTACCCCGCTGTGCTGCAGTCACATTTGGTGATGCCTAGTAGGAAACCAGCACAGGCTGCAGAAAAAATATCCAATGCTGATTATGAGTCTGTTACTCATCTGTCCATCAAACTATCTGGATGCACCCTGGGTCCTAAATTTTCCTCTTTAAGTCCACTGAAACTTATTATAGAAATAAAATCTTCCACTCAATAGATATTTGATGAATTTCTAATAACACTTTTAGGCAAATATAATTTGGAACGAAAGTCTATTGTCTCCAGAAAGTCACAGCCTAAATTGTATATGGAATTTTAAAAATATGCTCCTTAAAGTGTAGTGAATGTATTGGATATTCTCATCAAACAATTCTATATGAAATTGTATGTATATATGTTTCCTTGTATTTTAGGTGATTCTATTACTATACCACTATCACAAAGTGACCAGGTGACCAAGCATCTTAATCCATGGCATTTAAACTTTATATGTGTGTATGTGTGTTTGTATATAAAGTCCATATACAAACACTGATTTCTTCCTATTTAATTTTCATCAAAATTATATTATGATAAATATATATTGTATAAATTCTTATAACTTTATTTTGTGTTGGTCTAAGGATTGAACACAGAGTCTTACACATGCCTGGAAAGCATTCTACCATTGAATCACGTCCCTAGCCCAAATTTTCATAATATTAAATGTTGACATTTTAACTTTACTTTTGACCTATTCTTAAAAACTATTTTGAGTTTAAATTTTGCATTTTTAATCAGGCCATTATATTTTGAGTGTATGAGGCTCTGATTCATTATACATCTCTGTGTCAACCATATATGGCTATTAGATTATGTGACCAATTTGTAAAATACAAATATAAATGGCACTCTAATTCAGGACTAGAGAAATTTTTTGAACAGATATAGAAGGTCTGAACCTGATACAAGTAGATCAACTAAATTTACATTTCTAAATAAAATAAAACACAAACAAAATAGAGCAAACTAAAAGAGGATAGGTGAAAGGGAAACTTTGTTGGAAGAAAAGTTTGAACAAATTGGTAATTTATGTTGACTTCTGTGATGTTGGGAAAAATATTTAGACATCATGGTACAAGATATTTGACTAATGGTCTACAATCTAAAAAAAGATTTAACCACAACAATAACAAAACAAACCTTCAAAATTAAGCAAGTTTGGCTCTATTCACTTTATTTCCATTATTAGACTTATTTAAACGTAGATTGTTGGAACATTTTTTTATTTTAGACTAAATACATCATTTTTGAAATATTTCCATTTTCTAATACTCACTATAAAAGATAAAACTAATGAATAGTGATTCTTACAGAATCAAAGAAGCATTCTTTTGTATAATTATCCAATAGTCATATTTTATTACCAATATGTAGAGTCGAATTATTACAACACTTTAAATTTCAAAGATTATCACTAACAGGATGAACATTTCTAAGAGGGACAGAAGTGACCACATAGGTGGCTGCAGATATAGAAACAGAAGTCTATCGATCTCTGGTTGGGAAGGATTGGACCAGTTTAACAAGGAACGAGTTAACTGAGGGATCCTACAGAGATGATCACAGCCCATTAGGGTGTGCAGCAGCAGTACAGCCATGGGGCTTGCCAAGGGGAGCAAGAGGGCTAGCTAGATACAACATGCAGAGAAGAGGAAGAGGGGGGTCATAGATAGCGAGAAGGTGAACAGGGGTATGCAAAATGATTTCATCCCTGTGGCAGAAGACAATAGGTTTGAAGCCATAAAAGGATTATAAGCAAACTCTATATGAGAGTGGGTATTGCGAACATAGGATGCTTAGCGTTTTTTTAAGCAATCATTAGTTAAAGGAGAGCCATGTTCATAAGGCTGAGCGTCTGGAGAAAGTTCGCAGTGTGTCGTATCTCCTTTTGGGCTTGTTGCGGAACTGGGAGACAGACTCTGAGCGGGCTGGCTGAGTTTTGGCCTGAACAGAAATATGTGGTCATATGAAAGCTCAAATGGACCGTATCTGCTAAGTTCCTGGGGGATGATTGAGATGTGGAGAAAAGCAATGGGTGTAGGAAATCCAGTCTTTATGGAGCTGGAGAACGAGCTTAATGAAGGAACTGGGCCTTGAGGAGGCCGTTACCTCCACTGTTTTAGATGACTGCGGCTGGTAAGAGTGTGCAGGGTTTAGAGTTTTGAAGGGGCAGGCTAGAGGCAAAGATGAGGGAATAGAAGGAAGGTTTCACTTAGAGAGCTCAGAGAGGTAACTGTCATACCCCAGTGGCTGCAAGATCCACAGTGAGTGTCTCCAGCTGGGACTCAGAGCTGTAACAGAGCATGGGTAGGTTCCCAAGGCAGCCATCCAGTTAGCCAAACAAAAAGGGGAAGCAGTGTTTCGTGGATGGGGTTTCCATGATTAGTGCTGGGTTTAATGGTACAGCAGATAGAGGAAGCCTCTGTCCCAGTGAGCAGAAGGGTGGAAAGGCAGGACATGGTGGGGAGAAAATGTAAGCAGTGAGAGGAAGACATGAATCCCTGAAGATTATGGGATGAATAGAAGACGAGTGAGGCATATCTAGTGATTTTGAGCCTTTCTAGGAGTAGTAGAGTCACTTTTAAGGTCTAAAAAGATAAGCAAGTGTCCCAGTCACTTTTTTGTTTGTTCGTTTGTTGCTGAAACAAAATACCCAATGCCCAAAATTAAAAAGGGAAAGGTTTATTTAGCTCACTATTTGTGGAAGTTTCAGTCCATACTCAGCTGGCTCCAGGTCAGAGTGGCACATGACAGAGGGCCACGGTTCATGGTGGCACAACAGCAAAAGCAACAAGAGCAAAAGGGGCAAAAGGGAGGAGCAAGCCTCTTTCTCTCCCTTATAATGTATGCAGGTTGCACAGCTCAGGGCAGGTGCAGCACTGACAACGCCAGTCCCAGCCCTAAACAATGAACCAATCACAAACCCTAGATTCAGCTGCCTCTGGGAAACCCACCAGCCAAGGACCACATGAAGCTTTGAGGGCCATTCACGCACAAACCATAACAATGAGGAAAGGTCTTTTGGTCTAAAAGCCAGTGGGGTCTCCTTAGAAGTTTGTAGAGCAGCTTATAAGGAGAGCTCAGCTAGGAACTCAGAGGTAGAGAAGAACCCTCTTATGCCCGGAAAGGAGAGGAGACTGTTATTTGGTAGTAGGGATTGGATTCTGGGAGATCAGGTGGAGGCAGTCTGGAGACACAGCTCAGTATATCTGCAGAGAATGATGGCCAGATAGGTGATGGATGGGGAGGGCTTTTGAGCCTTGGAGGAAGATATATAGTACCCTTTGAAGTTGTAGTAATAATAAAGTGAGTCTATAGGGCAATTCACATGAGGGTCTACACAGGAGGAGGTCCTCTATATACTGCACGAGATGAGGGGAAGAGAGGTGAAAAGAGAAGTTGTGGGCAAGGGCCTGCCTGAAGTAGTGTGGGCTGTCCCGGAAAACCTGTGGCAAGGCAGTACAGGTCAGCTGTTTCCTGACACATGTCAGAGTCTGACCAGATAAAGGGAAAAAGAGGCTGTGAGGAGAGGTGCCAGAGAATAATGAAAAAGGCATCTTTGAAGTCTAAAACAGAGTCATGAGTGGTAAATGGAAAGGTAGAAGGGAAAACTTTGTAGGGGTTAGGCACCATGGCACATATGAGAGGGACAATCCGATTGACCACACAGATACCTTATATCTGCCTGTGAAGTCATCTGGTTTAGTATTAGGAAAATTTGAATGTTAAGGGGAATTGATGGGAATGGACTTACCCCGTGTTGTAAGAGTTACCTGAAGTTCTGTGTTAGAGATTGTCTGGGGGCCTCTGAGGAATGGGCAGCTTTAGACTTTGATGGCAAAGCCAAAAAGGACTTGAGATGACCTGACTGGGGGGGCGGTCCCTTGGGACCTTCGACGTAAGTTATAATTAATTTCCTCTGCATCAACCAGTAAGATCATAGCTATAGCCATTTAGGTAACGTTGATCTAATGGGAAAGTAATTCATGCAGTAAGCAGGCATGGAGAAACTAAAGAACTTTTCAGGTAGGGGGGTCTTTTTTGTCCTCTGAGGTGACCCATACCTATATAGACTTTATTAGACCAGGTGTTGTCCCTTGTCTCATCACTTCAGGGCCTGGTCTTTTCATTATCTTGAGGCCTGGCCTCTAAATGATGTGTCACTGGCCACAGGTTTGGGGTCCTCTGGAACATCTGCTATTTTGGAGGGCATATAAACAGATGATAAAAATGTATCTACATCTTTTGATTATATTTTGCTGCTGTGTGTTTAAAACCAAGTTAAAATGGGGCCTATGTTAATCAAAATTGACCTCTTATTGTCTATCAAGGTCAGGTAAGGCCTTTCAGGTGTTGCTTTTGAAATTTGTATAGTCTCTCAGCTCTACTTTCAAAGTCAGCTGCCAGGATGGGTCATGGTCTTGTTTGACTATATTGCTTTCTGTGAAAACATGGGAATTTTTTGTTTGGTTTGGTTTGGTTTGGTTTGGTGACCCTCCTTTAGCAAACTATCTATATCTATCTATCTATCTATCTATCTATCTATCTATCTATCTATATTAATTTCTGTACTCTAGGGTCAGAATCTCCCTGCTCAGGAGACTGTGTGACTTATTAAAGTGGTAGGATCCTGTAGAACAGATTCTCTCATGCCCTGGGTCCTCATTGATCTCAAAGAGCCAGGGCCAAACTATTGGCTGTTTCCTAACACAGTTACCTTTCTACTTCTGATCTCCAAACTTTAGCTGTTAAACACCCAGAGGAATCAGTTATACCAGTCTTAATTAGCATATATAAAGCACAAATGTAAATTGCTTTTGATAGCTGTTGTCTCCTATTAAAGGCAAACAGTTGTAAGCTTTGTCAATTTAACCTCCTGAAGGGAAGGAGAGTCTCTAATCAAGGGATTTAAAATTAACACTGTGAGTTGGAGAAAAGCTGGAGTTTTTAGGGGTCTGAAGAAAAAGAGCTCAGGTGCTAGCTGACCTGGGAGACGCCTGACAGAGATAAACATGTACTGGGACTATATTCTTTTCTCATTACTTTACAGAGCAGGTGTAGAGGGCAGAGTGCAAAGGTGTAAGAAAAACTAGGCTGAACTGGGTGTGTGATGAGGTGGGGGTTGGGAGAAAAACATGACGCAAAGCTAGATGAGCAGCGAACAGCCTCTAGCGGCCCAGGCCCCGCAGCCCGGATTCCGCGGTGAGATGCCGGTGCTATGAGCTGAGCATGGAGTAGCGGGCTCATGGAGGCACACAGCTGCAGTGCGTCGGCAGCTACAGTAGTGGCGAGGGTGGGAGTGGCATGGCCCAGGCCAGTTGGGGGTGCCATGGCCGGACACAGCAGTGGGTGTGGGCCCACGTTCTCATCGCCTGGGACGTGCGGATAGGTGCCACAAGAAGCTTTCTGGTGTCGCTTGCCTGTTGTGCCATCTGCTAGGCCACGAGAAAGTGGGCTCAGGGGGGAGTGGGCCAAGAGTGTTGGACATGGGTGCTTGGTGCTGGAGCCACATGACCTGGGACCCCTGGCCCAGGATGGGTGCAGGGTCAGGGTGCTTGGGGTTTGGTGTCCGCTGTGGGATGCCTCAAGGTAAATGGTGGTACTGGGGAGGAGGGTGTTGAATAAGGGAAGAATCATGTGGTGGAGTGATGGGCACAGCCTGGCCTCTCCGGGGGCTCTGTACGCCACCCCTGTGAGGTACAGGCTAAGGCGGATGGGGAGGAGGGCGCCAGAGTTAGGGAGAAAAGTCTTAAAGGCACAGAGGGTGTTAAAGGCACAGAGAGAGGAGAGCAAGAAGGCTTGTCAGATCCAAAGCTGGTGCAAACTGCCTGGAGCACAATCTGAGAAGCCAGAGTCACAGGGTGGCCTCTTTAAGACACTGGGGGTTCAAGATAGGGCTTGAACTCCCTCTAAAGAGGGTGTCCTAGCCTGGCTTTCGGCATCATATATGTCAGCCATGCAAAGGAGAGAGACCACTTGAGAATGCCCTATATAGAAAACCATGGGTGTTTATTCAGTCCCATGGGAGCAAGTTGAGCTCCAAAAGAGGGAACAAAGGATTTCATGGGGAGGGGAGGAATTTGCCATCTTGAGAAAACTGGGGGTGGAGATAGTGTGGCTGTGCTTCTCCAAACGGGTGGGACAGACGTGAATGTGGTACTGTTTCCCAAGAAACGGACATGGCTTTGTGCTTCTGCGGTTTCCCACCACGCGTCACGGCAGTGGTCTCACCTGTCATGCACAGCGTTTGCTGTCTGTGTTTCTGTTAGCCTTGTGGTCTGAGCTCTGGCTAGAAGGCCCCTCCAAGTGTGGCTTGCAGCACTCGAGGGAAGCTTCCACAGCTGCCATCTCCCAAACTGGCCAAGCTCCTCCAGAGAACTTGTTCTACAGTATTCTAACTCACATAGTCAGGGAGTCCTAGCAGTGACCCCGCTCTCACGAAAAAACAATGCCACCCACACCTGGGAAGAGGTTTATTTTGGCTTACAGTGCATAGAGCTTTCAGTCCAAGGTCGGCATGGCAGAGCAGAGCTGCTCATGGCAGGGCAGAAAGAGGCCCTGAACATCAAGAAGGGAGCCAGGAAGGGAGAGAAGAACTTGTGGGTCATGGCGAGAGTGAGCTGCTTCTTTGGAGAAGCCCCTGCCTTCTGCTGCCTTTATAGGTCAGTCTCACCCTTAAGGTCCCACTGTGATTTCAGGATCCTTAAGGGGGATACGTAGATGTAAATCATAAAACAGCCAAATGCAAGTTACTTGTGTTTTGTAAATCTACGGAACATGCATCCAAAATTCTATCATAGTGCTTTGCAATATTAAAAGATTTTCTCAACTATGTATACTAAATAAAACAAAAGGATGAGAATCTAAAGTTTACAAACAAAATTTTCAAACAGAAAGAAATTTAATGCGAGATATTTAAAAGTCTGAAATTGCTGGGTGAGGTGACACATTTCTGTAATCCCAGCACTCGAGGAGGCTGAGGCAGAAGGATCATTGCAAGTTCGAGACCAGCCTGGGCTACAAAGTGAGCTCAAGGCCAACCTGAACTGCATAGTGAGACCCTGTCTCAAAAAAGCCTAAAAAATAAAAAATAAAAAGAATAAAAGCCAGAAATCAAACTGATTTCACTTTAGTGACTACTGTATTAGAAAAAAATCAATAACTATATTAAGTGATAAATTATTTAAACTCTCATACTTTTATATGCATTGTCAATTTTTTAATAATATAATTTCAAACAATACACTTTCAATAGAAAAGATAATCTTAAAATATTACCTTAATATATCCAATGGTAGCCTTATATTGGTATTGTCCAAGTAATGAATTTTTAATAAATATTTACAAATACATACATTCTCGATATTGACCTTTGTGAAATCCTGCTAGTAGCTGAACTAAAACTTTTTGAGGTGGAATTCTCAATATATGTTGCATTTCAAAGCTTTTTTTCTTTCTGTAAATTATATTACATATCAGAAATATGATAAATCATAATTTTATGCAAACTATAGAAAACTTAAAGTTAATTATGCTATTTTAAACTGCCTTTAATCTTAAAGAGTCTTTATATATTCTTAGTAGATTTATTTTCATTTAAAATTAAAAGAATTCTAGTAAATTTATTGTATTTTTTCATTTTAGAGAATAAAAATTAGAGAAGAACATTAAAAATTTCAGTAGTGAGTCAGAATCTCAAGATAAGATGATAGGAAATCAACAATGGTTATTATATTGCATATTGTTATCTTGAAAGTAGTTGTTCAGATTACCAGATATAGGGATGCAAAATTGATCAAACAATTAGGCACTGACTATTCTTTGGAATAAACAATTGGAATTAGTGGTATAATCATCTTAGCTATTTTGTGTACATATATATTTTTTCTCATCCTTCATTCTTTTCTCCTTTCCCTCATCCCAGTTGTTATTTCCTTTTGAGCAGTTTCTTTCCCTTTCACAGTATCTGTCATACCTTGTGGATTTTATTTCCTCTTTCAGCTTCTTACACTGGGGAGAAAACATGATGTTTATACACGCAGGTCCGATTTATCTCACTTAGGAGTATGGTCTCTAGTTGCACCTATGTACCTATAAAAGCCTCGAGTTTATCTTTCTTTATAGCTGAGTAATACTCTATTGTATAAAAACACTACATATTAAATATTACATATTTTTACCCTTGAAACAGCAATGAGATTCCAATTCATCCCAGAAAGAATGGCTATTGTCCAGAAATCAACCCACAACAGATGCTAGCGAGGCTGTTGGGAAAAGGCACCTTTCTCCAGAGTTGCTGGGAGTGTAGACTGCTACAACCACTGTGGAAATCAGTGTGGCAATTTCTCAAAACCTGGAATTCTAGAAAATTTTGAGGTGATTCTTTTCTTCATGAGAAGAATAATTCTGTAAGGGTTAAATATTTCGAATACATGTAGAAGGAATGGAAGACAAAGAAGGGACGAAGGAACAAGAAATCCTGTTACTCTGCTATAAAAAAAGAAACCCTTTCTCCCTGATGAAAACTGACAGCTACTTTTGCTTCATGACTTTCAGAATGAATTCTTGAAAACTGTTCACAAGAAACATTTAGTAGACTTACCTGGCAGGGGAGATAACATGGTCAGAAGGTGCTTTTCACAGAGTGAGGTTTGCCACTGCACTTTGCATGTGCTGACCCCTGCAATTCCCCCAAATGCAGGACACTTGACTGCATAACTTGTGGTAGTGAGAGACTGTGTTTGTGCTCTCCCTGGGGGAAAAAAAGAATCAATTAGTTACTTAAGAACTAAGTCAATAAATGCACTGCTGGTGGGAATGCAGACTGGTGAAACCACTGTGGAGATTGGTTTGGAGATTCCTCAGCAAACCAGGTCTAGAGGTCCCACTCAACCCAGCTATCCCCCTTCTGGGGATTTTCCCAGAAGATCTGAAAACAGCATATCACTGTGATATATGTACACACATGTTTATAGCAGCACAATTTGTAATAGCTAAATCATGGAAACAACCCAAATGTCCATCCACAGAGGACTGGATTAAAAAACTGTGGCATTTTTACACAATGGAATATTATTCAGCTGTAAACAAAGACAATCTAGGGGCTTTTATAGGGAAATGGTCACAATTAGAGACCACACTCATAAGTGAGGTAAACCAGATGTGCATGTGCAAACAGCGTATAATATCATTAGTGTAGGAACCTGGAGGTGGGAATATAGATCGGGAGGGATGAAAGGAGACTGCTCAAGGGTAGAGAGCAATCAGGATGAAGGGAACAAGAGGAGGAAGAGGAGGATAGCTGAGTAGGTATGTATGTATGTGCGGATGGCTGACATGGTTGCACTGTTGTCTCATGTCATATTGATGTGGGAAACAATTGACGATTAGTTGTTTGATCAGTCTTGTATGTCTATTTGTATTGCCCTGAGTATACACTTTGAAGTTATAATGTGTAATACAACAACCATTGTTGAACCCCTGCCACCTTATCTGTAGTTCCGTTTTTGTACTGTTCTTGTGCTACTGTGTGTATGTTTGTTAGTGTTTTTGTTCTTTTACTTTTAAAATAAAAAATTTAAAAAATGCCAAAGTTAAAACATAGAAATAATATGTGTAACTGTATTTATCCTATTAGTTTTTCACTCTTCCGTGGTAATTTTTATTTTCAGTATTGAGCACTGAACCCAGGGCATTTCACTGAGGTATCCTGCCCTTTTCTTGTAGTTTTCTTTTCTTTTTTTTTTCTTTTTTTTTTTGATACACTGTGTGTGTAACTATTGCATGAACTAGATTATGATTCAGACACAGAAACAGAGAAGTAAATTTCTATGAAGTACATCAAAATTAAGGTTTTCATGTTTTATGTTTTGAGTATTTGAAGCATTTTGCATGACTTAGGAAACAGGATGAGTGATAGCAGAAAGAAAACATGAAAAGCTGAGGTAGAATGGAAAAATAAATGTAGTGTACTTGAACATTATTCAGTAAGCTAATGTGTTTGTAATTCATTAAAAGCAAAGAGTATAAACAAAGTAAATTCCACTAATGTAATGATGAAAAAAGATTTTTTGTTTGAAAAAGGACACAGGGTTAATGTTAAACTGAAAATCAGGACAAGATTGATAGTGAGATCATTAATTGTGAAAACACTGTGTAACAGTCAAAGCTAGAGCAACAGAAATGATATTATTTCCATCTGTATGGAAAACCTCACTATGTAGACATGTGAGTGCGCAGTGAGGGTGAAGGTGATGTTGAGTGGGTGTGGAAGTCAGTGTCTGGGTGTACTTCGGAAGGGGGCTTTCCTAAGTAGAAGTAGATTCCAGTGTTCATGTCTATATCGACTATTAATTAGTCAATTAAGATTTAACAGCTTAACTTTTGTGCTGTAATACTTTTGAAGAAGCAACAATCTTCCAGTTTTATTTCTTTAAAGCTTAAGTTTATCCCAAGATATTAGTAAGGACAAAACTATAAAAAACAAAAGTAGTTAATGTTGCTCAATTTAAGAAATCTCTCTCAAAATCTTTCCCTCATACTATTAGAAATATGGGACCTCTGAATTTTTGAAGGTTTTACGAGTATAGTTTGATTGATTTTTAAGTTTGTTCACGTAACATAAATATTTATGTAAAGGTTAAGTATCTATCCTTTAGTTACATATAGATCCAACTTTGCTTAACTAAACTACTTTACTAAACCATTTAGATAATAGGTGTTTTTCTGTAGAAATAGAACTTCGAAGTATCTACAAGGATATGCTAGGGGTTGGTAACATAGACAAATTTGAAATAACATAGCACACCATCGCAGAATGGGCTTTTCAGTCCATTCGTGCAACCCCGCGAGAGGGACTTCCATTTCTTTCTCTCATGCCATCACACATTGTTTCTACATTAAGCTCTACGATCGTTCTCCCTACTTGAAAGTCCTCTCCAGATCGCCAAATAAGCTAGATAAAACTACACAGAAACACACAAAATATAATTTTATATTATCCAATTCTTAGCTTATTTCTAATTTTTTTCTCATTCAAATCATCTCTACCTACTCGACACATTTTATACCATTTTAACTTTTTAACTACTAAAAAAGAAAAAGAAGGCATATCCCTTTGTTTAAAACATTTAATTGATAATGGGAACTTGGTTCATTTAGAATGTTATACTATTTACCATTTTTACATACTGACATTTTCTTTGCAACTTGGAGAAATGTACAGATGCTGGGCATTGCAAATATATGTATATAGGATAAAATACTGTTTGCAAAACATGAAACAACCTAGATAATTTTCCGTGATTTGATTTCCATATTTGTTAATTGGTGTGTGATGGATATTTTGTGAAGACTAAAAGAAATATCTGAAGGGGCTAGATAACCTAAGCTTCACTTTAACTCACTTTCTTCTGTAACCTACAATTTTATAAATATACATAAAACAGAAGGGAAATTAACTCCTAATTTACATAAACCAAATTTAAAGTAGAACTTTATGAAACTCATTTTGTAATAGTGCTTTAGTTAAACATAATGGCTTCGATGGTTTTTAAAACAATTAATTAATTTTAGTGCCAGGGAATGAATCCCGGTCCTCCCGTGTGCTAAGCAAAGATTTTCACAGTGAGGTATACTCTACGCTCCACTTATGTCTTCTTCAGAATACAATTCTTCCAAAACAAATTGTATTTTTCTTCTACAATTCTTAACACTCAACTCTAAATTATTATATGTACTGTTGGTGTCTGATAGTTTGTTGAGGGGAACAGTCAATAATTAAAAGTTTGGGTTATTTTTTTCTTTTTTTTTTCTTTTTTTACTGTTTTGACCAATTTTTCATGCTTGTATCTGGTAATATGAGCAATTTATGTGACAACAATTTGCAGTATAACAACCATTGGCGAATACCTACAATCCTGCCTAGTGACACTATGTATTGTCTGTAATGTTCTTTCGAATTATTATTTTCTTATTCTCTTTAATGATTTGGTCAATGATTTGACCAATCTTCTATTCTTACATCTGGTAATCTGAGCAACTTCGTTGAAGACAACAATATGTAATAAAACAACCATTGTTAATTCCTAACATTTGGTTTGAAACCCTGTATCATTTCTAATGTCCTTGCTTTGTGTTGTTTGTATTTTGCTATTCTTTTTTTCTGTACTACTTTCTTTAAAATAAAAGATATCAATTACAGTACAAACTGTACAGAGATACAATTATTTTTTTAGTGTTTTTTCTTATCAACCATGGTATGTTGCATGTAAATATTTGCATATTCTTACAGATATTAATGACTTTATTGTAGGTGATGTACACATACCAAATGCAAAGTAGACACTTGAACAATTTATCATTGTAATTCATTTCATATCTCAGATATATCAATTTTTCAAGAAAATATGTAATCCTAGAGAATAAAACAAAAAATCATACAAACCCTAAAAAGCAATTCACTACACCTTGAGTATATCTCTTGGAATTGCACTCTCTTTTGCTTTATCTTCTGAACACACTTTTGCTGATGCCCTTCTGAAAAACAAACAAATAAAAAGTTTAAAACAACAAAAAAATGAATCTCTTTCTCATAAAAGGAGCAGAATCTCCCTTTCACAAAAAGGGTCTCTCACTAAAGTTAGAAGATGATCTACTGAGTATGGACATAAATAAAATGGAATTGGAGGTTGGAGAAGAGAGCGGAGGGAGCGCCGCTGAGCAGACTCCGCAGCCCTTCTGGGCCTGTGCAGAAGCAGGTGAATCCCCGGGAAGGAGCCAGCACGAGCTCAGCCCGCTGAAGGTACCCACTGCCTCTGAAAATGGAAGGTGAATGTAGTTCTTTTTTTTTTTAATATGGAACGTTTCAAGAACTTGCATGCCACCCTTATGCAGGGGCCACACGAAGCTTCGTATAGTTCCAGCTTTAGTGTATATGCTGCCAAAGCAAGCACAAATATAGGTCCTACAGCAAAATAATATTTGACCGTTTGCTTAAATGCTTTAACCTTTCCAAATTATTTCCATCATTAAACCACCTGGCTTTCCTCCCTCATGGCAGAAGCCGGGGCTGGTGCTCTGAAGGGTGCTCTCCATGGAGGCTGTGGGCTCTGACACTGGCGCAGCAAGGAAACCCTACTATAAAAGGGAGTCTTTAGCACAAGGAAATACTTTTTCTCCAACTGAAAAACAAACCAAAAACCAAACACTTCCTCTTTTCATAGGGTGGGAAAAAGATGACATCAACAATGGGACTTCTATTCCCTGAAGTCAAATGCTGAAGAATTTCCTCCATGGTAAAGAGAAGTTCAAAAACGAAAACAACAACGAATCACACTGACCTCAGTAGACAATAACCGCATTGTTTAAATTGAAGCCCAGGAGTTGGGATGTTCTAAACAGAACCAAAGATGGTCACTTAGCCTTTAATTTCTCACACTTTAGCATGACGAGGGATCTAAGACTCATAAGATATTTCAGAGCAGTTAATTATAACCATTATTAAATGAGAAATTGCCAAGAAATGGATAAGGTAGAGGGCAGGGAGTGCGGATTGAATATTTTGTGAAATATGCAAAAGAAAAGGTGAGGGGCTGGAGGGAGTAAGGATAACGTGAGCAGAAGTCTGTTATAGTTTCACATCAAGGAATACTTAAGAAAGGACATGTAATAAAGGGATATTTGACAATATGGATATATACAGTTACAGGTATAAAAATACATTAAACCAAGTTTAACAGTTAATCAAGCTAATTACCATGCCCTCATCCTTTTTAGGTACCATTTTCCCATTAAGGCATCTGAAATGTACTTGGTTATTTTGAAACATGGAACACATTATACCTGACTTAGAACCACTTAGAACCACTTAGAACCACTCTGCCACGTAACAGATCTCAAAATATTTTCCTCCCGTGTCAAACTTTGTACCCTTTAGCCCATCACCTTCCTTTGACACCAACACCCCAAACCTCAGTTCCTACTAACATCCTTCTACTCTCTGTCCCTGAGTTCCAATTTTTAGATTCCACCTTGGATTCACGTATAAAATCATCACATTATGTCCCAGACAGGTATAACAGTATTGTTAATTAAATTAATACTAATTTAAAAATTTGAGAAATAAAAGAAATATCATTAAAGTATATGGTAATTTCAAGATGGTGAGATATAAAACTAAAAATAATAAGTGACGGATAGTTTACTTATGAAGAAGTCATTTTTGGAAATTGTAACAGCTACATTTTCCTTATAGCAGAGAGAGAAAAGGAGAAGTGATCAAATCTTCAACCAGAGTATTCCATCAAACTGATAAACTTATAAGCCCAAATTAAGGACCCCCAATTAAGGACACAATACCTAGAAGAATGGATGAAAAGTTATCCTCACCAAGGGACACCATTTTTAAATTTGGAATACTAGAGGAAGAAAAAAAAAAATTACATGGGAATGAATAAGACTCTCAAATCAAATGCAAAATTCTAAATGGCATTTCACTTCCCAGAAAAAGCAATTATATCTCTATGTCAGTGTAGCAACGCTGACAATACTCCAAGAAAATAAATATATTTTAATTTCCATATCCAATAGAACCAAAAATTAACTGTCTGTATAGAACAATACCAGGAAGATACACAAGAGCTCGATTTACTTCCACAACTCACTCTTAGAAGGCTGCGTGAGTATGTGCTCTTATCAAGACTGGCAAGCTAATAGGTAAGTCATATGGTTCCAGTTAACAGCATCTAACACAAGATAAAGATAACTGTGTTTATCCTTGTTTTACTATGGTAATCCTTCTTTATCAGCATTTTGGGTTCATGGTTTCAGTTATCTGCAGTCTACTGTAGACCAAAAATATTAATTGGAAATTTTGAGGAATAAATAATACAAAAATTTTAATTGTGTGCCATTCTATCTCATATCATTCTGTGTTCTCAGAGGTTTTTAGTCAGTACCTATATTTCTCTCTCTATCTCTCATCTCTCACTCTCAAACTGAAGATCTGTTTTATATAAGTCAAGAAGTATACATTTGAGACATATTTTTTTGCCTCATCCAGATAGTTTTGACCTAGACACATGTCTCAACAGAAAACAAGCCAGGCAAAAAAGATTCCTACATTCTCAAGGGAAATATAAAATATCCTATTGGAAACAATTATGTCTTTACCAGTACTAAAATGATTAATTTATTCCTCATAACTAAAGGGTAAACATATTCTGAATAAGTACAGACCAGGAAATTGGATATATTAAGCTTAGATTATACGAAAAATAAAAATGAAATGTTTCCTATTCTCAAATATTTTAGTACAGGAGAGAAACATGACCATTATCCATAGTATTAAAACTTCAGGCCATGATAGGGTTAAAGTACAAAATAAAATAAATTTAAAAAAACAAAATATAATAATTTGTATGAAAATAATTCTGTAGTTCAGCAAGTAAAGGAAATTGGAGCTGAAATTAATATTAGCCCTCAGGAAAAATTAAGTTGTTTGTTTATAATTATGTTTCAGAGAAAAATATAAATGTTTGCAAGGAAAACCTAGTGTCATGCAAACCATTTAGAAATAATTGAAGGGAATCAGCTAAAAGAGAGGAAGATAAGAACTGAGAATATGAAATTTATGGAGGATAAATTTGGAAAATAATAAACAATTGATTTTAAGGATTAGTCAGAAAAGCTGGGGAAGAGATGAAAGCAAGTATGTCTGCAATTGGTATCTGAACTTATGATAACATGCAGTGTTACTGCTCTTGTTACCAAAAGAAACAGAAGACAAAAAGGAAGTAATCAAGTTATCCTTTGAATACAGTGCTGGAAATAACTGTAAAGTGTGAAAGTATATATATATATATATATATATATATATATATATATATATATATATTTAGGGCAATTTATAATATAAACCTAGACCTCCTAAGAGATAAAAATTGGAAGCAGACACTAAGTATATATAACTTGCATTTACATTTTACAATTTTAGAAAACGTTTGTATAAAATGGGAGGTTACAATGAATTAGTATACACGAAAGCTAACTTTTAAATTTGGACAAGAAATGAAGGTCAAAAAAATGCTTTTAGATTGCATACTGTGAGTTATTATAACTAAAATCAGAAATTTTCATGTTGTATAGTGACACTGTTGATTATTATGACAGAGGTCATGGAATAATACTACCTGCAAAGTTGAAGTATGTGTCATTTTTACTTCATTGCCCACTGGACACACACTGAGGCACACTCTATATTGATCCAGGAAGTAATTCATCTTTTACAATGCATAGGACTATATACTTATAATAATACCACTTCTCTAACAGATATTTGAAGGCAGCCTCTGTATTCTTTGTTCAGGTATAGGAATTCCAACAAAGTCTCTAAAATAAAAATTCAGTTTTATTAGTAATTCTTTTTTCTTTCTGAACTGTGATACTCTGTTTTCCAATTATCTAGCTTAGAGTTTTACAAAGTGATGCATATCACTGAAGAAGTAAAAAAAAATGACCTAAATAATTGGTTGCTGAAAAGAAAATATTTCACATATAAAAATTCCACTCAGTTAATTTAACAATGAAACCCAATATCACATGATATCCTACTTTTTAATTACTAAAAAATTCTTAAGACAACTGGCAGAATAAAGGAATATAAATAATCAAAGAAAATTTAAATGTTAAACAAAGTTTCTCTTGCAGATTTTTAAAGGCCACTATGTAATTATAATGCTAACCACTGTGCATCTGTTAGAAAAACTGATGGATAAATAAATTATATAAAAAATTAAAGCAATAGGTTACATTATTTCCAAAGAGCAGGTAGACAAATCACTCAGTGTTTCTAATATGACAAATGGCTAATTGTTTGGAAAATGATAACCTCATTATAAGTTAAAGGACTAAATGAATCATTCAGTAAATTATGGTGAAATGAGTAATTGTTTCAAACATATAATGATAACCTCATTTTAAATTAATCTCAATATTAAATCTGCTAATTGCCAACATGAAAATACAATAAAAGTAGAATTATCTGTGTAGTCCATACAGTCTTCTTCTCCCAAAAACAACTTTCTTTCATGCTCTGTGCTAACTTCTGCCACACACAAAGACACTGAAGGGTTCTACGCATGGCCAGCAGAGGAGACTGAGGCAAATACCTCAACACCGTGGTGCACGTAGGACATATTTTCACTCACACTTCATTGGTAATGCACCCTCACATGATTCAGCCTAGGTGCAAATTAAGGCTACAATACAAAGCCACTATTAGGAAAAGGAGTCAGGCATAATGACACAGCTTTGTAATCCCAGCTACTTTGGCAGCAGAATAACTCAAGACAATTTTGGGTAATTTCTGGAGATTGTGTCTCAAAATTTAAAAAAATGCTGAGGATATAGATTTTGGTAAAATACTTGCTTACCATGGAAGAGGTCTTGGGTTCCAGGCCCACAGTTAAATCTTCAATACCAAAAACAAAGCAAAAGCAGAAAAAGAGGAAGATGAATGAAATTGTTGATAGAGAACTTCATATGAAGTTAACACACTGGAATTAAGATTTCAGTTGCATTTATATTCTTTAAAATTTAAAGTAGGCTTTCAAATATAATTCAATCAGTAAGTCAATACAAATGCTATATTTCAGAGAATGCATATTTTAAAGATATAATAACAATATAACCAAAATACATTGAATATCATTGAAAGCAAAATAAAAGTAGAAAATACTTAAGTAACTAAAACCTGGAATATATCTACAAATACTTATTTAAATCAACAATAGAAATAAAAGCAAATATTATCCACTGACAGCACACAAATGGAAGAATTTAGCAATTTTTCATAGAGAACATTTTTTTCAGTCAAATGTACAAAAAGTAAAAATTATCACATGTAGAATTCTTTTTTCAGTCTTGATGGAGTAAGACAACTTGAATTTAGTGCCCAACAGGGAAACAAAACTGTACACCTCGACAGAAGGTATGAAATAAATTATTTCAGACATTCTACAAGCTGCAGAGAAGTAAAATTTTTGACAAAAGGGAAGCAAGGAAGGTGAGCAGTAGAGCTGTGCTTAACTTCATTCTGGAGGTGATTTTGAAGCAGGGTCAGAGGAGCCACAGAGCAGGAAGACCTCAGTGAAGTACAGAGCTGGAGGTAAGGGTATGCAGCTGAGGTGCGAGGAAGACGAAGGGCAGAGTGACGGGCAGGAGAATGATATACAGAGAGCCCGCTTGAGCGTCTGAAGAATCCTGGGCTGTACATGCAGAGATACAATTCACAAACCAAGTCAAAGAAAAGGAGAGAGGCTTGTAAAATCACTAGTTCTGAAAGTTGGAATAAGGAATAAGAAGAGATGTATGGTATTTAAATTTTAATTCACAGGAGTTGGTATTAGTTAAAAGGTTTGGTGGCGAATTTAGAGAGAAATCCCACCTAACTGGGAGACAAGCAGACATGTAATGAAAGTTATTCTAAAACAAAAATAGTAAAGCTTAGGAAGAATCCTCTGAAGGACAAAATGATGATGATGTGATATAAATGCTTGCCAACACAAAGCTCCACACCTTCCAAAGAACAAAACAACATCAAAGACCTGAAAGACAACCTGGAACTAACTCATATGTTCAAAGCAATATTTGAAATTACAGATAAGACTCTCAAGGAAAACATGATGATAATGTAGAAAACTAGATGGTATCAAAAAGAGAAAGAGGAACTTCTGCAAATGGAATACTGTCTGAAAGGAAATATTTATTAGGTGATGTCTGTCTTCCACATTGTAGAGCCATAAAACTCAAACCCATGAATTAAAAGAGAAGAGATATACCTCGACTCACACTTCATAGAAGTTTCAGGCCAGAGTTGGTTGGCTTCAAGGTAAGGCGGGACTGCAGAAAGGCATGGAAAGGAGACGCAGTCCGGGATGTGGTGCAGGAAACACTGGGAACTATCAAAGGAGAAGGGAGGGACATAGACCACACTAAGCCATGTGCCTGGTGACCTGTCTTCTCAGGCATGGCTTCACTGTCCATCACTACACTGAACTATGAATCCATTAGTGGACTGTTCCATCGATAGTTACCACACCCCAACATCCAGTCTCCTTCCAAAAATGCTACCAATAAGAACCTGAGACTTTATGGGGGACCTGTAGCTATAACCTTAACAGATGAAAATTAAGAACATATTGCATAATATAGAACAAAAAGAACAATAAACGAAGATATGACAGAACCTATAGAAGTGAAAGATTCAGAGAACAGAACTGAAAAACTGCTCTTTATTCACAAATGAGACATTATCTTTCAGTGTGAATATGTGTGACTTAAACCTAGAAAAATTTAATGTTTCAGGCACTAACATCTAAGGTTTTCCAAATTTGGCAACCAATGAAGTAGAGCAGGAGGAAGCCAAATGGTGCCATGATAGCCATATTTAATCCAACACAATTTAAACATTGGGCAAAGTAAAACCCCTAAATCTATCATTATCAAACTATTAAATACTATTAATGAAGATAAATGTAAAAAGAGAATACACAGTTGGCAGAACTGAGCACCCCGAAGTACCATAAATTAAAATAAAAAGGGCTTCCTCAACTTGACAGAGAGCACCCTTGAAATATCTATAGCTTTTTACCCGTGAAGAACTTAATTTACTTTCTTCTACTGGAAACAAGTTAAGTATATTGGAAACAAGTAAGTTAAAGGACTTAATTTCCTTTCTTATATTAGAAATAAGTATTGGAAACAAAGTAAGTACCACTTTAAATTAACATGATGAAATGGAAGCTAACAAGATAAATGAAAGGGATTTTATTAGAGAAAATAAACACTTTACTTCCAGATGATACAATTATGCGTGTAAAAATGAAGCACAAGAAATCTTCCTAGAAGTAATCAACTGGCTTAGCAATGTGCTATAGGATCAATGTGGACATAAACGGGCAACACAAAACAAAAAACGATCCAATTCTCTAATTGAATAAATGTTAAAACCTAAAAAAAAAATCCCTGACAAGTTCTAAAGAGCTTTAGTCAGATAGAGACGCTGATATATTTGGGAGTTGAATGATTCATTATGTGAAATATAAACATATTTTATTGGCAATCACATAGCATTGTTATTTTTATGCACATCATTTGGGACTAGACCTGTTCTGAGTTCCATTTCTTAAATGTACTTGGCCAATGGATATTCCCAATGGATATTCCTTTTGTGAATTAACAATTTTCATTCTCCATTTTTATTTAAGAAGTGCCATAATTAAATCTTGGTTAAAAAAATAGTTTTACCTTTTAATAGTGACGCTTCCTCTCTAAGGATTGAGAATGAATTCCTACGGCAGACTCACCCATTCATTATACTCACGTTTCAGACTGAGAACAAAATGACAGACAGGAATTAGGCATCTGGGAATAGTAAATTCAAGATACATTTAACACTGTGATTTTTAATTTAGACACTGTATTAACAGTACTAATGCCTAATTTAATGGCAAGTGAAATTTCATAGCAATTGTCTTTATATGTCTTAGGGTAACTTTTTTTTACATTCTTTTTGAAAGTTTAGTATTTTACAGTATTTATCTAATTTTTCATTTAAGTGAACTTGCTCAGATTGCCTTGAGCCTTTCAATGATTAGATATAGATCTTCACTTCAGAAATTTTACATGGTTAGCTTTTTTATTACTTCATTACCTGTCCATTTATGATCTCCAGGAACTCCTGTTCACATTATGTCTCCTGTTTCTGATTATATGGTAATATTTAATTATTTTGTCTTCACTTAATATTGTTATTAATTATATGTTTATCTCTTAAGGAACTACTATTCTCAAAAGTAAATACATTGTTTTCAATACATTAATATCTGTTTTACATCTGAAATATGCTTTTGGTTGTAAAATTCTTCAGTATTGTTTGTGTGTGATGCTGGGCAGGCATATGTGTGTACAGCCGGTGTCTTCCGGTGAGCTGTTATTTCCCTTTCACTCTCCTGTCTTATGTGCCTACTATTGTCACTTCAACAGCAGTACATGGTTAAGGCTTTCATGCTGTCATCAGTTTTTAGTTCCTGATATATGTTTTATTATTTTTGTCTCTTTATTACATTCTATACTCATTATAGTCCAAACAATCTGTAAGTCTTTCTTGAGGTGCTTCATACAGTACATCTAATTCTTAAATAAAACAAGAGCTTCTGCTACCATTAAATTTTTCAAACAAGTGTACACATCGAAACATATTGTTACCTGGCAAGTTACCCTGGATGTGAAAGCAGAGTAAAAATACCTTGTCCCAACCATTCTGAGCTGGAAAAACTGCCTATAAATTCAGATTTCCTCTGTGTGTTCTCAAAGGTCAGAGTCATGAAGACTTCTTGTCCTTTGCTCTGTATGCTTGTACTGCCCTGTTTTAAAAGTGACTCGAAGATATCCTCAAGTAACAAGAAATACAACAGCCCTGTTGTCAGAGGATTACCTACTCTCCTTTCCTCCATTTCTGGAAGGAGTAGTCGACAAATATGCACTGCGAATGTGATGACATACACTGCCTCGATCTTCATCCAGACATATTTTATATCCTATCAAATTGAGCTCTTCAAGAAAGGAAAATAAGATACCACCTGCTATGGTTGATACATTGTGTCAACTTGGGGAATCTAGAGGTTTGGCTGAGTGACTCAGGAGGAAGCTGGGGTGCTTACTTTGTATACATCCTGAGCCTGTGGAAGAGGAGGATGTGGAGATTGTGCGAGCGAGAAGTTCACAACCCCTGGGTAGGGGTAGGCTGTTTACAATGTAAGGGAAGAGAAGAGGCTGCTTGCAGCCATTCTTCCCTTTTGCTAGTTGTTTTTGCTCTGTGCTGCGGCCATGAACATTAGCCCTCTGCCATGTGCCACTCTGCCTCTGAGCCAGCCAAGTAAGGACTGAAACCTCCACAAACTGGAAGCTAAATAAACCTTTCCTTCCTTCATTTTGGGTGTTGGGTATTTTGTCACAGCAACGAGAAAAAAGTAACCAAGACACCATCTTATCAGGATGGGCTCTAATTTGCCTTTCTTCCTCTTCCATACTCCCTCCCTCCCTCCCTTCCTCCCTTCCTTCGCTCCTTCCTCCCTTTCCTCCTTCTCCTTTATCTTCTCCTGCACCTTCCTGCTCCCCTCCCTCTCTTCCTCCTCTTTGGCTCTCTCTTCCTCTTCCTCTTATTCTTCCT